>VCNE01001583.1:0-20931 GCA_009869805.1 Oncopodura yosiiana
GCGAGATCACACTATTTAATTAGATCTAAGAAAACTAATGAGATTACTAGTAAAATCTAACTAATTCGTAGACTAACGCGACTAGAACGTCCTTTCTCTCTCACTACATTCTCTTGACTGAACAAGAATTTTTCGTCTTTTTTGTCAGCTGTACTTATGGCGCTTTATTTAAGGGGTAAAGTGAGACTTACTCTGGTTTTTCTTCAAATCGCAAAGCGCGACAATAATTAAGGTACGTCCCAAATTCTGCTGGATAGCTTTTGCATAGCTCTTCAATAGGAGTGGACATTTTCTTTTCACTAATTCTTTCATATTTTTGACGCTTTGTTGCTGCTTTAAGCCCTTGCCATGGCAAGCTACCACGATTAAAATACATCAATACATATCCCAAAGACTCTAAATCATCACGTCGACTTTGTTCCTTTCCTAAATGAGTGTTGATTGAAGCGTATCTAGCTGTGCCCGTCAGATTTTTATTTTCTCTATAGGGAATATGTTGATGTGTTCGATGGTCCCGATATTTCTTTGCCAAACCAAAGTCAATTATATATACTAAATTGCCTTTTCTACCTAAACCCATTAGAAAGTTATCCGGCTAAATAGAATATATTAAAAATATATATATATTAGAATACTATTACATTCTTATTTTCTAAACATAATATCATGATGTTGTTGTTATTTGACTTACCTTTATGTCACGATGTATAAAGCTACGCATATGAATCGACTCTATTCGACTTATCTGTAATCAACAAACCAATAAAAAATATATAGAGTTAAATCTCTCTGTATTCATGCATCATGTACTACTATAATGTTTACACAACATATATATATATATATCAATATATCCTCTTATAATATTAATATGCTAATATAATATTTATATGTTTATCTATCTTTATAATTTACCAGTTGGTCAGCAAGTAGTAAAACAGTTTTCAGCGAAAAGCGTCGATTACAGAAATTGAAAAGATCTTCCAGCGATGGGCCCAATAATTCCATAACCATCACGTTGTAATCACCTTCAGTTCCGCACCATTTTATAGCAGGAATTCCAACTACAAGTGATAGAGAAAAAAAATCATCATCTTTTAATAAAAGAGTTACAAAATTAATTACTTTCTTCATTCATGACCTTTCTATTTCTTATAGACTATCAATAATACGCAATTTATTTACAACTTTATTATAATAAATCTCTCACTAATAAATAAATAATATATAAGGTACTCTATAAACTACTCTACCTATTTATGTTATTCACCTACAATGCATTCATTGATTAGTTGTGATTGCAAGGAATAAAAAAAAAATTATTATATGGAAAGCAAGTGGCAACAACAACACTGACCTTTGAATACTTATATATATAATAAAGTATAGTATATTTTTAACCTACTCCAACACACAATATATATATATCACTGCTCACTTTAATTCAGGAGATATGTATAAAGATATTCCAAAAAGTACAAGTAAGTAACAAGTAAAAGAAGTAAGGATAATGTGAATTGGTTACAGACGAGTAACTTGCAATTCTCTCTCTCTCTCTCTCTCTCTCTATCGTATATATGCTTTTCTATTGTCTTTCTTTTTCTATGCAATTCCTTGAACCATGTCATGTGCTAAATCTCATGTGAATATGTTTGTTCTAAAATAAAATGTACAGTTTTTCAATTTTCCTATTTCAACTAACTCTATCATAAAGATATAAATAAACTGCAGTTTTCTTTTAAAACCTTTATTTTGAGTAACTCACCTCCTCCTTGCATTAATTTGTAAAATCTTGACTCTATATGTAATTGTGGATGTTTAGTTTTGATACATTCCAATTTGATTGCAACTTCTTCTCCAGTGGTAATATTTGTTCCAAGGTAAATGTCACCAAATGATCCACTTCCAATCTTTCTCCCTAAACGATACTTGTTTCTTACTCTTAGCTCCATTTCTTCTACTTCTTCTTTTTTGTAATAATAATAATTATTATTATTAATCAGAATCACCACACAAAACTAATAAACCTTTTATTGGTCAACTCTGACAACATACACACATATAAACTCACGACGACACTCTCTTTTTCCTTGTCAAATAAATGACGTCAACTGTTTTTCAATATAGTATTATCAAATCAAATAGATTTTAATTTAATCCAGCAGCAGTAGAAGAAAAAGCATTTGTATGTGGCAATGCAATGAATTGTATTATTATTATTGTGGAACTCTTGTTCTTCTTCTTCTCTTCCGTATATAGAAACTTTCAAATTTTCGGGTCTATTATAATAAAGTTGCTGCTCTTGAATCTGAAATAAACACAATAGAAAGAAAACAAATACATATTAAAACAAAAAGTTCATAATAAAATAATTCATGTTCAAGTTTAGAACATTCAATTCAAATTCAATAGCTTACATTTACATATAACGACAACAACATATTATTTTTTATTATTTATCATGAAATATAACACTTTCTCAGTCAGCCAGTCGTTAAACTATTGGTTATTATTATATATATATATAGAATCGCGAGACTAATATTTATCAGTGCAGTTCAGATGACGAACGACTAATAGCTTCGTAGAAAAAAAAGTATTTGTGTCATCATTGTTGATAACATTGTTATAATTATTATAAAGTAGAGACAGCCACTTTTACTGCAAAAATATTCTTGGACAAAAAATTAATAAAGTTTTTGTGCTTACTTAGCTATTTGTCTTGTTCTCTATATTATTATGTATATGTGTTTACAGAACAGAAGACGAGTAGTAGATTATTATTAACGACATTAAAGTTAAGTAGTTGTAATAAAGTCCTTCTGTCATCATTCTCATATACTAAATACAACTAAAAGTTAAGCAAAGCATGTTAAGATGTGTAAGAAGAGACCAACTTCCTGGTTTCAACTACCAGAAGAGCCAGAGAGCGAGGACTGACTCAATATATAATACAAACTGTCTATATGTAACAGTTAGTCACAAAAGTCACATATTATACTTTTACTGTATATAGTCAGTTTTGTTTGCTGCTACTGCTTTGCTTACGTAGTTTAGTACTATATATCATATATAAAAGTACATCATGAGAATATATAACTGCTACATACTATATACTCTTATTGATGTGATGTTGGATAGAAACTTGAACTACGGTGTTTACTGCTTGCCAGCTAGTTTATATATTATAAAAACATTTATTATACAAAGACACTGCTGACTACGACTGACTGACTAACTACACACTCCACCATCAACTATGAACTATCATTTCAACGTATTTACATTTCATATAATGGCTGAGAAAACTTTCACGAGATCGTCGCAATAATCTAATCTGTAATAATAATTGCAACTTAAAAACTCATATTCAATTTTGCATTCTTATATACTACTCCACAACATTATCACATATTCACAATGAATCACACTTAATGTGATTTCTCTAGTTTGAATTTTTGGCCTAAATCAAAAAAAAAAACTATTTCAAAGTTTTGATGATGATAACTATATGTATTTATGAAGCGATTAGCGAAGAGTACAACATTATGCTGTACATAAAATAAATTCTTTTGTTTTTTGTTTAAAACTACATGCTACCTTACTTAAAATATTAAACAACCTCTCTCACTTCTTTGCTGCTCGTATTAAATGACAACAATACGGCGGCCGCCCACAACAATTCCTTTTTCTAATATATCCGTAACCAGTTGAGTGAAAAATGAACAAGGGGTAAATTACATGGAGTAGTTTCCTTTGCCAAAATTATTCACTGCCAATTGTAATAATAAAATAAAAATGCAACACAACGATGTACTTTTAAATTGACGACGACGACGACTATATCTATCTATCTAACTATATATATATATATATATATAATATGGCTTTTGTTTTAAAACTTTGTTGCACATGCAATTTCAACAATTATAATATGGTACACCGACTTTTGTCGTTTGTAACTAACACATAAATTATTTTTCATACCTTTGGAAAGAATAGAACAAAACACAAACTGTTGACTATATATTCTTGAAGTAGCAAGTGATTGAACTTCCTTTATTTTGGTGATGAGATCAATTTGTTCAATAGAAAAGATACAGTCTTTGTTGAATTGAACAAAACTGAAAAAATAATAAGAAAAAAAGAAAACTAAAAAAAGAGTAACTCTTTTAATAATTTGACTGAAATTCTAGTGACGATGTACGACACACTGATAACAACAATGATTGTTTTTAAATAATATATTGTTTCTCTCCTCCTTTCACACTCATACACAACACACAAAAGTATTTTTCATCACCACCACCACATATCATCAACTCGTCACAAATTAAATGTTTTTAAAGTCTTCATGACTGACTTATAATGTATTAATAATTATATTTTTTTTATTTAATAATCTGAATGATTAATATTTTAATAAATTTTTCTCTTTCACAAAAAGTCATGGGCCATTAGACTGATGATGAACCAGATTTATTTATGAGAGTTACACAAAGAAAAGAAAGAGAGAGAGAGAACAAGAGTTGAATGTGTTGTTGTTGAGATTTCTTCTGTGGCACATCACTCTTTTTTGGGACCAGGCTTAGAAGATGTATATACGACGACTTCTTGAAAAGGAAATAAAAAATCCAACCTTTTTCTCTCTTCTTCTTCTTCTTGAGAGGAGAGTATATAATAGTGTGTCGTTTTATTTAACAGTCCAGTCCAGCATACAAGTAGTTATACAAAACTTCATAGGACAATGGAGCAGAAAGAGTCTTTGCTCAATTCTCTAGCTCTAAAACAGACACACACACATAACAGAAGGAGAGAGATCAACTCAACAAAATTTTTTTCACCATAAGATTGAAGTGAGACCATATATCGAAAGAGAGAGAGATGTGTGTGTTGTGTACTATGTAGCAACTAGCAATGTAGTCGAGACTATATAATATTTTATATGTAGCTAGCTGACTATAACAAACATACATAGATATAATATTGGTATAAAGATAAAAAGAAACATACATACCTAACTTTGAGAGAGTGACGTTATATTGGGCGGGGATAAGGCTATGAGTTCCATTGTCCGGATTGTGTAAAAAAAATTACAAAGTCGAAAACATATTACTACAACCAGAAGGGTTTATATAGTTTAACTGTTGAACTAGTAGTAGCAGCAGCAGGTGGAGCAACACGTCATTCTTTGTTGGCACTGCAAAAAACTGAAACCAAAAAATGATAAACATTAGTTAATGGAAATTATGGAAATATGATTAAAATAATATGTAATAAATAAATATTAAATTATTTAAATGATATAAAAAATGTTAATGTTGATGTCCAACGCACTTCAAGTAAATAATGTAATTTGTTTGTGACAAGTTTGAACTCTACTAAACAAAACATAAACAATAAAAATTGAAGAAACAAGGATTTTTCTTGTAAATTGATCAAATGAATGGATGGTTCTGTGACAAATCTTCTGTTTGTTAGTTTTTGGCTGACGACAGTTTGGAACTGAAAAGATATGGTCCTCAAATGCTGGATTAATTATTTTAGCAGATTGTAAGTTGACAAACTAATGAATTAATTAGACACTTCCACAATCCACGCACTTTCAGACTGAAACATGAAAGTTTCAGTGACTTTCACTTTTTAGCAAAAGTATTATTTCTCCACCAGAGGGCGTTCATAAATCGCGCCTGTGCTGTTCTGGTTCCTCATTTCTGGATTTTTCGCAAGAAAGTGAAATTACTCTCATCTCAAAGAAAAAATTAGTTTTTATTAGTTTTTTTTCGAATTTAAGATCTCAATTGTGAAGTTTCAACAATAATTAATTGTTGTTAATCTTTAATAAGGTGTATTTCAATAGAATAGTGAGAATTGGAAGTAGAATTTCACTAATTAAATATCTAACGTTAGGTATAAAACGTCTTTAAAACGAGGTACAGGTAAAGTTTTTTAAATTCTTTGTTCGATTTTGTAATAATCAATAACAAACTGTTTTTTGTCTTTGTTTGTTGGTTTGATTTCAGGTTAGTAATAAGAAAAAGCTTTTGGTAGAATTAGGAGAGTCTCTCCCTCTCTCCTCTAAAAAAATGAAAAAAACACCAGTGATGTCAAACAAGGGAAAAAATAATAATAATAATATGTATTCTTCTGGTGATACTTCTAAAACATCTACTAATAGAATGAAGAAACTAGCAAAGAGAAATAGAAAGATGATGAACAAATTACATAAAATTGCACCACCAATTCCAGTGACTTCAATGGTTTGGTCTGCTAATAATAATACTTCTGGTGGTGGTAGTCGTTTTAAACCTAATGTTCCAAGATTAAATTCGACTACTACTACTACTGATGAAACAATTTCATCGTCATCATCAACAACAACAATTTCATCTCAATCTAGTTCTGGGCAAAATTCTCAGGAAATGCAATCAGAACAGGATAAATTATTGTCTTCTCCATCTCCAATGAAATCATTGTCAATTTCAAGTTCACCTGCTAAATCTTCTGTGTTGGTAACAACTCTAGAGATTGAGCAGGAAATGATGAAAAGATGGAAATCTTTATTTATCCCTGTACCTCCTGTAATGTCTGAATATTCTCAAGTGGTTGTAAATCCATTATTTGAGGCAAAAAAGTAAGTATTACACGAATTTTGTTTTTATTATGCCTTCGTTAAATAACTTTTAGTAAGATTCATATTTTGTGTTGTACTCATACTCTACATATTAAAAAGTTTTTTCTGGTTCGAGTCGGGCTCGAAAAGAGTTATATAGTAGTGAAGTTCACTTTTTTATATTAGATAGATAGATATACAGAACAGGGACAAACTAACTACTACCTTTCTTCTTATTCCTCCTTCTTTTGGTCCACACTACATATTATACCCAAAAATAAGTACACAGTAGTCTGTCAGAGAATCAGTATAATATATCAACCATCTTTTCTTCTTTAAAAGAATATCAATTTTTAAATAATTTAACTATGAAGTCAATTTATTCAAGTTTTAAACATGTGGATTTATTATTATGAAACATTCAAGTGCTACATAGAATAAGTGCGAGAGAGATTCATATAACAAACTTTGTAAATTAGCAGTACAAAAAAGTTCTTTAGTAGGTTTATAAAGTCTCCATTTGATAGAGTTGTCAAGAATACAAAAAAGTTAATAGAAGAAAGACGAATAGAAGAATTTCATCATCTATCATCCATTTTGATTAGAGTGCCAAATCTGCCAAATATATATTACGTTGGATTCAGGATTGATAATACTTGCCATCATCAAAGCAGTGAAGCCATCTTTCTTGCTCTTGATCAGTGTGGATCACCACCATCTCTTCGATTCTTTATTGTTTCGTGCATATAAAAAATAGTTTGTCTGTAATAATTATAATAGTAAGAATTTAGGTTATAATAATACTTGCCATCATCAAAGCAGTGAAGCCATCTTTCTTGCTCTTGTGATCAGTGTGGATCACCACCATCTCTTCGATTCTTTATTGTTTCGTGCATATAAAAAATAGTTTGTCTGTAATAATTATAATAGTAAGAATTTAGGTTATAAAACAGGCAGGCAGGTAGATAGATTATTATTATTGTACTTAGGTTATTATAATAAATAGGTATATAGAAAGTATGTCAAGTGAATTTGATGTAGCAGCGGCTGCTGAAGCTGCGAAAAAATTAGCATCTTCTACAAATAGTGCTCCTCCAGCACCTTGGCAAATGGGTTACGGTTTCCCGTACGTATTAATTTTTTATAATGATTACCATCATCATTAATTACATTAATTATTTTGTGTTATATATGATGAATTGAGTTTTAATTCTTTATTTATATCTTTGTTATGTTTACAGATTTGCACCTCCCCCATTTAATCCTTATGGGTTTGATTATGTAAGATTTTATTACTATTCTTTTTTTTACTATTTCTTGTACTAATTTCCTTTTTTCATAACAATCACAGGGCTTTCAAGGAATGAATTTTGCAAGTTCACAACCTCAGCCAACAGCAACTATTCCTCAAATATCAACTTCCAAAAATGATGATAGTACGCCACCATTACCTCCTGGTTTTCATCCTCCAAATTTTAATAATCAGGGGAATAATTTTAATCCATATCAACATCCTCCTCTTCCACCACCATGGGCTCAACAAAATAATAGTAATTCAGGTGGTGGTGGTATGAATAATGCTAGTAGTAATTCAGGACCTAAACCAATTCGTTTTTCATTACAATCACCTAAAAATAAACAACATCAACTTCATCAATATCAACAAAATAAAAATAATAATAGCAATAATAATAATAATAGTAATAATTGGGTTAGTAATAATAGTGATAGTAGTCATAATAATAATACTCATCATCATCAAGGACAACAAATGAAATTCAAACAATCTGTTGCTGGTGGGAGTGAGATGATGTCTTCTTCATCATCACTCTCTCAGTCAGGTGGTGTCAGATCATCACAACAACCTCTTCTTCCACAACCTTCTACTTCTTCTTCTTCTTTTCACTCTAATTTTCAGGATAAGAATAATAGTTATAATAATAATAATCAGTCTTCTCCAATTCCTCAATCCTTACATTCCTCCTTAAATCTGAGTGTTCCACCACCACCATCATCGTCTGGAGCTAATAAACAACATCAGGATTCATCATCACAAAGTGGTTGGTCAACATATAATTATAATCATGGTATGCCAACAACTTCTACTGCTGGTGGACGTCCTTCTCCTAAGAAAGTCGAAAATCCTCATGATCCTAATGAATGGCCACAAAGTCTCAGGTAAGAATATATTAAACTTTAAACATATTTTTTTAAATTATTATAAATATGTGTAAAATAATTGTTTGTTTTTCTTTTCTTTTTTAGGGACTATGTTTATCGATGTTATGCTTTATGTGCCACAGACATAGATAAAGACAGAGTTGAAATAATGCTCAAAGGAAAAGTTACTCAAGCAGCTCATGAAAAGACACTTTTAACAAAAGATTGGAGTAAAGAACCTTTACCAGAGTAAGTGATTTAAAAAAAACTTGTGAAATGAAATTACATTATTATAATACTAACTAAAAAAACTCTTTTCTTTGTTGCTATATAGGATTACTACTACTCCTCGTAGTGGGAAAGTCAATCCTTATGCACCAATTCAAGGCAAAATTACTGGTAAGCCAATCAAACCTGATACATTGGATCATAATGATTTGTCTTCAACAACACACGGAAGAGGAAGAGGTCAATCACGTAGTGCTAAAAGGAAAAATAAGCAGCAGCAGCAGCAGAATCAACGAGGTGGAGGACGAGGACGTGGAAGAAATAATTTTAGGTCTACTTCTACATCATCATCATCATCGGATTCAAATTCTAGGAGTTCATCCAGGTCATCATCGGAGTCTAATTCACGTAGGATAAAGCGTAGAAGACGGTAAGTACTTTAGTTTTTAAGAAGTTTTTTTTTAAAACATTTCACACTAATAATAATAAAAAATTGAACTTTTATTTAAATTTTATAGCTCAAGCCCTGATGGTTTTGGTTCTCCTAATAAAAAAGTAGCAGGTTCGAATAAAAATAATAAAAAGAAGAATCGTGGTGGAAAAAATAAAAAGAATAGAAAGTTTGGTAATGCCAATTTTGAGCCTCTTGGGTAAGTGTAAAAACATTAGACATTCTGTAATATCTAAATTTCAGCCCTCAAAAACTTCTTTTTTCTTTTTTTTATAGTGATAAAGGTTTATCTTCAAAGATTCAACAATCATCACATCTTTATAGTGAATTTGGTATGAGAGGTGATAATGAAGAAGTTTCTTCAGCTAAAATGAGTGCTAGAGCTGCTCGTTTCCAAAAAGAAAGTAAGGATGATAATATTCATTATTATTAGTTATTTAATATAGGTAAAATTACTATTAATAAATTTCTCTTATCAATCTATAGACGCAGCTAAACCTAATAATGCCAAGCGTCAGACTACAATGAAGAATCGTCTTGGCGGATTTGTTGAGAAAGGTGCAGGAAGTTCAATATCGTGGGGCATTGATACTAATCCATCTTCTTTTGATGACTTGGATTTAACAAATGCAACTCCTGTTGTTGGTACTTGTACTGATTTGGAAAAACAGTATCTTCGCCTTACAACTGTAATTAGTCAATTATCCAATAGTCTTATATATATATATTTTTTTTTTGTAAAATATATTATTACTTATACATTTTTATAATTTCAGGCACCTGATGCATCAACAATCCGTCCAGTACGAATTCTTCGAAAGTCTCTTAGTATGGTACGTGAAAAGTGGAGAGCAAATCAAGACTATTATTATGCATGTGATCAGCTCAAATCTATCCGACAAGACTTGACGGTAAGTCATTATATAACAAGAAAAAAATTTTTAAGTCACTATACTAATTTAGATATTCTATATCTTAGATCCAATGTGTTAAAGATAGTTTTGCTGTAGAAGTTTATGAAACTCATGCTAGGATTGCTTTGGAAAAAGGAGATCATGAAGAATATAATCAATGTCAGTCACAATTAGTACAATTATATAATACTGTCCCATCACCAAATCGGATTGAGTTTACTGCCTATAGGATTCTTTACTATATCTTTACTGCCAGCACACTTGGTAAGCTAATCTTTTTTTCTTTCTGGCAAATATCCAAAAAATAAAGAAAAAGTCTTTTTTTGTTCTTGTTATGTAATGCTAATGTGTAATGATCTTATTCAATTTTTTTTGTTTTCTTACCAGATCTTGGAACAGTGTTGGCATCATTATCGAAAGAAGACAAGGCTGATGAGTGTATTACTCATGCACTTGAACTTAGAGCAGCATGGGCTATGAGAAACTATGCAAAATTATTTAAGCTCTATGCTTCTCCACCAAAAATGAGTGGGTATCTAATAGACTGGTTTGCTAATCGTGAAAGGAAACGTGCTTTGAAAATCATTTTGAAAGCGTAAGTTTTTATAAACAATTTTTTATACAAAAATCCAGATGATGGCAATATTAGAAAATGGAAAAATATGGAGATTATCTTAATTAATGATTAATGTTTTCAGGAAAAAAATACATATTTAATTTTATTATATACATGTTTCTGAGAAAATGATTTTCTTATTATGAATGCATGAACTATATACCTCTTTTTCTGCTCTCCCATTCTTCTTTTCTTGTCTTTATTTCTATTGTCTTCCAAAGTATATTAAAGTATTTTATCTGATATATATACATACAGTTACCGGCCGAACGTATCAACGTCGTTCGTTAAAGAACAATTAGCCCTAGAATTAGATAATGAATGGACTGAGTTTTTGTCTGCAACAAGTCTGGACTCTTGCATCATTTATGCTGATTCTCCAAATAATACTAAAATTAATGCAAAGGACTCTTATCCTCTTGTAATATCTGTTCAATAAGTGTGTCAAAAAAATGCAATGTTGTTGTGGGCTCTATTCTTCATCTCTGAAAAGTCGCCGACGCAGTGATCAGGGGCAGAGAGCGTTTTTAAAAAAAAGTTCCTTTTTTTGTTCAACATCGTGTTGTCAAATTAGCATATTATACAATGGAGTATAGTTTATCTGAAAATAAGTTTATAAATATATTAGAATTCTATTCAGATTTTTGATCGACATCATCACCATCATCGTGAAGTAAGAAGTCTGCTGAGAAGTTCATCATCCAACACCGCGAAGAAGAAGATCGTCATCATTGGATTTTTTTTTCATTTATATGTTGATTGTGTTTACTTTATTACAGCAACAAGTTGATGGTTAATAGTTCTTTCCAAAGTTTAACCATTACTTCTACTACTTATTTTAGTACGTACGGTTAATTATTATTATTATTTTTTGTCATTTATCCGCAACGTTTATGACTAAAATTAATAAAGCGTTTTCAGAGATTTAAAAAAAAATTACATAAATAACATGTGTATATGCATTATTCATTTTTTTTGTTATAATTTAACCACTGCCAAAAAAAAAGCTTTTGGGAGTCAACTTTATTTCAAGTTTAAGGTGTGCATTTTATGTGTTACAATGTATATAGACAGGTGATGATAATATTCATACAAATTATATTGTTATTGTGAGTTGACAAAAAACAAACACAAAAGGAATGGAAAGTTGCTGAGAACTGTGTTGTTGTTGTTGTACATCTTCGTATTAGTTACACTCATTCTATACTATTACTATTACCTATTTTAACTACATTATCATAATAAACTACACTATACAACATAATAAAAAGATGAGATGCTTGCAACAACGACAATATTCTTACTCTACCACAATATATTTATATACAAAAGTTTTAGAAAAAGCTTATTTTTCTGTTACATTTTTAAATGCCTTTGCATATCATAATCCTTCATTGATCGAGCGTATAGAAAATCTTAATAATACAGTTTACAAGTATCAAAATGATGATGAGCNTTACATTTTTAAATGCCTTTGCATATCATAATCCTTCATTGATCGAGCGTATAGAAAATCTTAATAATACAGTTTACAAGTATCAAAATGATGATGAGCGATTTTAATATGTCACTTTAAATTTTTTTTATATTATTGTACATTTTATAAGACGGTTTTACATAGAATACTACATGTTCCAATCCATAATATATTCCACAATACCAATTACTTTTGTACTTACTGTGTCACTCGTTTTTCCCAAATTAAATATTTCTAATTAAGTACAAATCAATCATTACTTCTAAAGCTGTCAAATACACTTATTGTTGTTGTGATACTTTTTTTTATAATTAACTAACAGCAAAGGCACTTTGCTCATAAAATGAAAGTCAATAGTTGCTTATGATGAAATGTGATTTTTTTTAGTTTTTCTTAACTATCGATAGATCTATAACGCGACGAGCACATAGTATTACTATTGTTTTAGTCTAATACCCATAAACCATATAATATTAATAAATATTCTATAACTCTAATTATATTAGCTTTAGAAGCAGCTTATAACAATTGAATAGAAAAGCTTTTTTTCATTGCATTGATACCTAACTAGTTCGTTTTTTATATATATTTCAAATTATAAATTATTACATATATAGAGTGATGTGCTGAGTTGCTGTTTTCTTAAATATATCTACTAAAGTAAAATGCTAACTCAATTGGATGGTAACACGTGTGATGAGTCAAGATTCAGTTCCACTGTTTTGTTGTTCTCCTCCTTCTTCAGTTTCAGCCAAAGGTGCTCTAGTTGTTGTTGTTGTTACAGGAGTAGCAGTAATTGAAGTACTATTGCTCATACTACTATTTGTTGTTGAATCCACATTTGCATCTAAAACAAATAATGTGTGAATTAGAAATATTTTATTTAATAAAATGAAAATTCTTAAATATCTTACTTTGGACGGAATTGACAAAAGTAGTTGTAGTTACAGTTGTCACACTTTTAATTTGATTAACAGCAGCAGTAGTAGTACTAACTGGTCCATCAATTAATCTTTCTTCAACAACTGTTGCATTTATTGATGTAGTAGCTGGTAATGTATTTGTTGTAGATGTAGAAGGAGTAGTAGTAGTAGTATGATCAGTAACACTGTCAATAGTTATATCAGCAATTTCTGTTGCAACTTCATCTACCATAGAAGAAGTAGTAGGTGGATTAGTTGTAGTCGTGTTTGATGATTCCCCTCCTCCAGATTTTCTTGTTGTTGTATCATTTTTAAGAATTTCTCCATTGACACTACATAATGGTTTTGTGATGACTTTTGCTGAGATACTAATTCGTTGAAGTTCACTGGAACTAATCTGAAAAAATGCTTCACCAATATCATTTAGTACAAAACTTGCAATTCCAGTAATATCTTCTCTTTTGAGACATTCAGAAAATACAACTTGTTTTCTTAAATCTGGAACAGTAATAATGTAAAAATCTCCTTGATTTGTAAGGCAACTAAGACATTTTTCTGAATAATTAGAATCCGATGATGATGAAGTAAATGTTTGTATTCCAACTTTCCTAACTCGACTTCCTTCTTGTGCCATTAATCTTAATTTACCAAATGGTCTTAAAGTTGGTAGTGTAAATATCTTTATTTGTTCTTCACTGGATATTATAACTTTATGTGGTCCTAAATGATCATGTAATGGAGAAAATGATGTCACTGGAGCTCCTGTAATATAATAATAATAATATAAATATAAAAAGAAATTATGAATAATTAAAAAAAAAGAAATAAAAAAATTATTCAGCTTACCATTACAATCAATAACAATAATAGATAAAACTGGAGCACGATGTTTTAATTGTATTTCTTTAGCAATTTGACATACAACATCACCTCCTTTAGTTCTACGATCTCCTCCTGGTACTTGCACAGTAAATACATAAACAGCACCGCTATTACTACAAAGATTTGATTAAAAAAAATTGAAAAATTATAAGTAGTGAAACAACAATTTCAAGAATTTTCAAGTGCAAGAAGTTCTTACGTTCCTGCCCACAATGTTGGCGTTGTTGTTTGAAGAGAGACAATGTATGTTTTAGCAAACGCAACACTTCTGACCATTGAACTCATTGCTTCATCAGTTCCTCTTGCTTCTATTGCTCTTTCAATAGTTTTACATGGATATGAACTATCAGCAACAGTTGGTAAAGATGGACTTTTAAAATTTGGTGAACTACTTGCTCCTCCACCACCACCACCACGTTGTGAACGTCCTTTTCTTAATCTTCTAAATGATTCACGTAATGATTTTTTAATAGATTTTCTTCGAGAAATTGGTGTATCACCAGCAGCCATAATATCATTTGGATTCTTGTGAATTAAAATAAATTATTATTAGAAAATATAGAAATGTTTTAGCTTTAAACTTTTGTTTATTGCTTCTTACCAATGTTGATTTAACCATTACAACTTTCTTTCTGAAAAAATCAAATAAAAGTACTCCATGTGCTGTACCAACTGCCACAACTCCTGACTGAGCATCTAAAGCTAATGTTGTAACAGCTGCAGGTGGTTGAATTTGAAGTAAAGCAGTAACATTAAAAGCAGCCTCATCTCTATCAACTGTTGGATTATTTTTTGGTTTATAATTTAGTGGGTCATGTCCCTTCCATACGAAACCATCTTTATCAGCTACCATATTTGATGTAGTTATTTCCAATTTAGATGCTTCTTCTTGTATGACCATTTTTCTTAAACAATTTACAACTACAACTTGTCCTGCTGTTCCACCAATTATTAAAACTCCAGATTTATTACAAAATTCAACTTTTTTAATAGCTAATCTTGGATCATCAGAAAATGGATCGAATGTACCAACTTTTCTGAATGGTGGCCTAATTTTTTAATCAATAAAGTCAATTTAATAAATCAAATAAATAAATTAATATCTTAATCTTTCTTCTTAATATTCTTACCATTCATCTTCATCATCGTCTTTATTTGCATTAGCAGATGTATCATGACTAAAATCCAAATCTTCACTTGATGTAAATAATACAGATGAATTAAATTTTGTTAAAAGTGTAAGACATGTAGAAGATGCATCCCAAAATCTAACAGATCCATCTTCATGACCAGTAATTAATAAAGATTTTAATTTTAATTTATTTGCTTTAGCAGCAGCAGTAGTATTAGTTACAGTTGTGGTGGTATTACTTCTACTGACTGTTGATGAAGTTGTTGTTGATGGTTGTGGAATTAATTTACCACCAGTAATTGGCCAAGGATTTTTTGAATAATCACCACCAACTCCAATACGTTGTAATGCATTAAAAACTTCTTCAGTAACATCTGATATATGATGAAAACAAGTTACAGCAGATGGATGAATAGAATTCAAATAAGGTTGTGGATAAAAAGCTGGCCAATTTTCTGTTCTTAAATCTATTGTTACCAATTCCTCATCAGTAAGTACTGCTAAAGCAAGTGGTGTATCAGAAATTTCATCTTCATTTCCAGATGAGTTTGAAAAATCTTCAGATTTAACAGTTGGACATATTATAACAAAATCTACTACTTTTGATGTAAAATCAAATGTAACATGATGATGTTCTTCTGCTTCTTCAGCTTTAACTGTAACTGTAAAATGATCTCCATATGCTGCACGTGGCATACCACCTATAAGTAATATAATCAATTGTACTTTAGTAAAGGATTGAGATCTAAGTGTAAAAATAAAATAAATACTAAATTATCAACTAAGAATAATTCTCACCACTAAACGCAAGAGTTAATTCTCCATCAGTATTTTTCCAAAATCTAATTTTACCAATTTTTTTACATGGAAAAGGTCCATAAGGTGTTGTAGCTTCTTTATATGGTTTTTCATTATTTTCCATATCCCAAATCTAAAATAAAATAAAAAGTCGACGTTGTACTTATGTATAGTAATATATTTAAATGTCTTTGAATTATAATAAAATATGTAACTTACAATATAAGAACCATCATTATGTGCACTACAAAATTGATGTTTTTTATCGACTTCAGTTTCATCTTGCTCTACGTTAAGCCATGTTAAATCTTCAAGTTGTTGGTTACTTATGTAGTTCTATAAAGAAGAAGAAGAAAGCACAAATCGATATAATGACAAAAAGATAAAAATAGTCATATACATAAATCAATAACTAAACTAAAAACAAAATACCTTTAGATTCTTTTGCTCAGTAAGATCCCAAAGTACAATTAGTCCTCTTTCATAACCAATAATAAGCTTAGAATCATTTGGTACTTCAAGAATAGATTCGACTGCTCCTGGATTCATTTTATATGTTCCATTTTGCAATACAACATCAAGATATATAATCTTGTCTCCAATCTCAAACTTTTCTAAATCCAATGTATAAATATTTCCACCTTCTGTTCCAATATAGGAATGTTTACAATCATTTCTAACAGTCAATGTCGATATTTTCTTTAGTTTTCCTTCTAAAGAATAAGACTTGACAAGATTTAAATGAGAATTGTTAAAGCTCCACAAATGAAGTGAGTTGTCATCAGTTAAAGTTATAAGGCGAGCCTATAATATAATATAAGTATATATAACATCAATTTGTATTTTGTAGAATAATCAATTTTTATATTCATACAAAACATTTACCTTCTTTGGAATAAATACTATTTTGGTAACAGAAAATTCATCACTAGGATGTTGTCCAGTAAATTCTACTCCAGGTTGACCAACACTAAAAAAATAAGTAATACAAAACTGTTTTACAACCTAATATACATATACACATACAACAAAAGCATTTACATTTCAATGCCTAACGTTATAACACTCAGACAATAAACACCTGCTAGTAGTGTTAGTTTGAAATGAAGCATGTGTTGTTGTGTGAGTAATAGAGACAGTTTTATGCTAATTACAACTATTATACTAAAATAGAAAATGGAAATACGCCTACAACATCATTGTAATTCACTTTAAAAAAACTTACACAATTATAGAGCCGGATTTACTTGCAACAGCAAGAAGACCAAGATGTCTGTCATATGCAATTGCTGATGGTTTTGATGGAAAACCATGAGTCACAGTCTATTGGAAAATTTATTGAAAACATTTTAGATTTCAACGAAAAATTATTCGAAATTCATCATCAGAGAACTAAACTAACCTTTCTAAATGCAAACAATTCTTTCTGTAGTTTGATTCGCTCCTGTATAAAAACATTAAGTATATTTAACAATTAATAAAGAAAACCTTAAACAAGAATAAAATAATTAATACCGCAGAAAGATGATGTCCTTTGCCACGTATAAACTTTAACATTTTAAAAAAATTTCGGTTGTTTCTTCTTTCCAAATATTCCACAAAGCCGCCGACTATATTGAACTACTGACAACTGATGAAATCTTTGCTTTCCTTAGCCTAAAATCCGTTGTAACTACTAACTAGTCTTTTTCATCATGTTCTTAACACTCACTCAGCTTGTCCGTTATTCAAAAAAAAAAGAGTTGGCAGTATCAGCAAACAGCAAAAAAAAGTTTTATCTATTTAATAAACAAATATACCGTCATATTATTGATAAGAAAAGAACCACTCTCAATATTTACATGATGTGTAATAGGACTTTTTGCTTACCTTTCACTATATAACATAGATAAATGTCATGTAATACAAAACAGTTGCAGAAGATGATGAGGAGACGGAAGTGACGTTAAATAACACTAACTTGTCAAATATCTTATAAATATGCGTTAGTTTCTAACCGGAGTATATACTACTACTTCGTATATACATAATTTAATGTAATTATTGTCACTTTACAAAAATGATTAGCTATTAAAAATTTTTACTGTATTTTGCCGACGGATATTTGCTGTTGTTACAAGAAGAATTACGAAAAGGTCAAAAAACGAAGGCAATACTTCTCTCCTCACTCTTCTTCTTCTTTCACACACAAAACAGACGACGACGACACTATATAAAGGTAAAGGTAAAGTAAAAAAGGCTTATGTTTATATGTTGTGAGTTTTTTTGGGTAGTATTAGTTGACTCACCTGTGCTTGTGGTCGGAGAAATATATGAATAATAGTTATTTTTACATAGCATTTGCACAACACAGAAACAGAGAGAGAGAGAACCAATCTCGTTGACTTGAGTTGCTAGCTTTTTTCAATGAATAAAAAATTCTGTTTATATTGCTGAACCATCAAGAACAGGTGAGATTGTTTTCGTAAATAACATCGCCGCATATCGGATTTTTACAACATCAGCAATTCTTTCAACCGTCAGCTGAGTGTGTTGATGTTGTATATGAAACTTGAGCAGATACTAACTTTTTGTTGAAATTGAGACATGAATGAGAAGGAACTTGACTTTTTCAGTTTGACTCACTTGGCAAATATAAATTTAGTAACATTTATATGACATATATATGTAGATATATAGAGCACCGAAATTCGGTTTTCGGATCTAGAGAAAAAAAGCATGTGTAAAACCGGGTATTTTGTGCGTTAAAAAAGCATGTAAATTGAGGAGGAGCCAAAAACATCGTACGATGTTAAAACATTAGGAAAAGAAGCGGGGATTGTGAATCATTAGAGTTAATTCGGCCAAATTATTCATAATTAGAACAGTGGGCGCATATTTTTCCCATACACACACAATACATATATAGTATTTTTACGTCACAGTCGCAGTCAGTTGTTTGTACTTGAAGGTTGTTAACTAACTGTCGTCGTCTGCATTGCTGCTGCACATTTGTACTTGTGTATTGTGTATGCATATTCTATATGATTTGACTGTTTGAGATTATTACTCAACCCTAGGATTTCTGTATACACACAATTACATCATCAGAATCAGATTTCTCATTCAGATCAGTGACAGAAATTGTAGATGAGTAAACAGTTGTAAACAACCAGTGCTGTTGTGGAGAAGAGTTCGTCATTAATTAAAGAGTGCAGCCCACTATATTAAATTGGAATTTATACAGAAATATACCACCGGTATTTTTTTAATTGGAATTGGATTCACATCATCTAAAATTGACCATTGGTATGTAAATGTATTTTAATATTAATTGTATAATTGAGAGCATATAGACTTAAAAAAGTAGCTCTAATAATCATTTTACTTGGTAGTGTAGCCATAATGAAATCTGTTTAGGTCAAATACCACCGGACGTAGTTGTTTATGAGATAGATTAAAAGTATGTTGTTGTTATCATGCATGTTAAACAAATGACCCCTTGAGTGTTTTAAATAGAATCAAGGAACTTTAGTCATCAGATTCATTGTAGGAAAATGTGGTTCGATCATATTAAAAAAATATTATCTTATCTGTCACAAGTCAGTACACAGTAAAAACATACTATTCGTCAGCCTTTAGTCAGCGTATTAAATAATCTCA
Organism: Oncopodura yosiiana; assembly: GCA_009869805.1. Lineage (NCBI taxonomy): Eukaryota > Metazoa > Arthropoda > Collembola > Entomobryomorpha > Oncopoduridae > Oncopodura > Oncopodura yosiiana. The sequence continues at coordinate 19,837 of VCNE01001583.1, forward strand.
TATGCAGTTTGACATCAGTTGAAAAATCACAGAGACATAGTCATCTCTTCTTGTTTTTTTTGTTAGTACATTGTGGTAGTGACTTGAGGAAAAAACAGAGCTCCACGTAATCTTACGTGTACCAATTTTTCTGTATTTTGGCAAAATTCCATTTCTGGAAGGCGTGTATTTTGGTATGTATGTATACAATATACAAGTGGTGTGAGTTGTCGAGTACAAAGTTCGATTTCATAATCTTAAGCAACATCATCGTTTTTATATAGGACTTACTAAGGTCACATCACAATCACAACACTATGCATACAAGAAAAAAAGTTTCATTTCGTACACTTTTCATTTCTTTTTTGGCATCTGCTAAGAATAAACAAAAGTGTAATTGTATGTAGTATATACCAACAAGCTGCAACCGGCTCATGATAGATTTCTTACTCCACATGTTGCATAAGCATGCAAATAGCTACTCTACTTGTTTTTGCACTTTGACTTTCTCAATACATTCTTATTGTCAAATTGTCATTCAGTTTTTCTGAAGAGTATTTGCCATTGGCCCTTGATCAAATCCACACACAAGCCATTGCATTCATTCAACTTCTTGAGTGTCAAGAGTCAGTCAGTCAGTCTCAGTAGTAATTCAAGCATTAAGGAAAACTACTAAAACTGGTTTTTCCACTGCACATTTCAATCCAATTGTACACTACTATTTCATATTACTTACTTACTTAGACTATAGAGATTATATCGATAGCATACTTTTGCAGATTTTTATGTACACACGCAAACAGCTCTAGTAAAATACTATATATAGTAAATTGCTATTTAGAGACTTGAAAAAGATATATAACGTATATATATTATACCTACTATATAGAAACCTTGGCTTGGAAAACTACTATAATGTTTAGGTTGCGTGCCAGGGTTAGCAGAAACAAGAGCAGCAGAGGAAAGATAGATGTAAATACTTTGTTCATTAGTAGATGTGAATAAATAGAAATAGTAATAGAATTAGAAGAGATGCAATTTACATAAAATGAGATACACAAAGTCTCTATTATTATATTCAGGATTAAACCATTATATAGATGATAAAAATTACAA
>VCNE01001584.1:0-11265 GCA_009869805.1 Oncopodura yosiiana
AAAAAAAACACATACACAACATGAGAGATAGGATACACCTCAAGCATCAAACAAGTCATAATTGCAATCTCAAGGCTTTTCCGACTCTTATATGTTGTTAGTTGCTATATAAAAAGTATAGTGGTGGTAAAACTGGCGATGAATGAGTGAGAGAGAGAGAAGAGTAACAGGAAAAGAATTAATGCTTACAACTGTTTAATATATTAGCGGTAGTGTTTATATATGAGTGAGTATAGAGTAATATGATAAACAGAGATAAAAGAAATTAGTAAAAAAATGCTACACGCGAAAGAGGCGATGATGACTACATAAGAAATATAACATGTGATGATTACATATGTAGAAAAGACAAACTGAGAAGAAATGGTACTGAAAGTGAATTTCATGCTAAGGGCTAAAATCTAAAGTTTTTGTAGTCGCTCTCATTTTTACTTTTGTTCAGAGATTTGCAATTGAGTCTTATCCTACTTATGTCAAGAAAATTTTAACACTATGAATTCTTAAAGACAATATTTTAACTGCTTAGAGGGAATTAGTATTTTAGTTAAGAAGCATCGGGCTCATGATGGCACATTGGGCAAAAAAGTCATCAAGTCAAACGGAACATTGAAAACGAAATTTTGCTACATAAAAATTCGCATGTTTGCCACTTGCACTTTTTTCTTACTCTTCCCAATTGAACGGAGCCTAGCACAAATTTAATACACATTAGCTAATTTAGTTACAGAGAGATGAAGGAAGCTCTATAATGAAATCTTTAGTAGCCTCACCCAAAATGATGAGTCTTTAATAGCTTAATATTTATTGGGCGGTACTCACACAAGATGTACTAATGTTAATACTTATTTAAAAAGAACTCCCTTCCTTCAACTCTTTTTAACAACTAGCTATCTCTCAACAGGTTGGAACAACTAGGCTTAAAAAAAAGTCTCAACGTCCTTCGGACAACACTTCCCCGTTGCGTTATATTACAACAACACCTATATAATAGTTTTTTCTCTCATCCTTAGCCACCGACCATATACAAGTAAGAAACTTTAAAAACTGAATGACAAAACTTTTCGCTAAAAGGTTCAAACAATAAACTCGTGTTGAGAGAGAGACATTAGGCAAACATGACACTTATGTTTTTCTCTTACAATGGCAAATAAGGCAGCCATTAGAAAATGATGCTTCTCTATAAATGCATCAATTTTGTGGTGACGAGATGGAAAAGATGTTTAAACCTCTTGAGTACTGTAATAAAATGGCACTTTAAATAGTAGACTCCAGTGTACAAAAGTCAAAGTATCTTATATATATATATATCTTTATACTCTCATTATGGTAATTACAGAAGAATCCTTTTATCAACGCCTTTCCTCATTACATTTGCTTCAACTTTTAACAACTCTAATAACAATAAATGACAGTTTCTCATATATCCTCATATATCGCAAGACCACACTAGAGACATGGAAATTCTTATGAATTTGTAAAACAAAATTAAATTAGTGTGCCCGACTCCATATAGGAATTACTCCTTAGAATTTAAAATGCTAGCTATATATTTTTAACCCAGCGTTTATTAGAAGAAGACAAAATTAGAGCCAGATTAGTAATAGAAGGCTTACGGCAATTCTCTCATTTTTAATTTCAAAAGGAAATTCTCTAAATTTTCTCCAAGGTCGCTCGACTTAAAATTCTTTAAAAAATGATTTTTTTACAATTAATATTAGTGTAAGGAGTAAATAGGAAGAAATGACAAGAGCCTCTTACACCTACAGCAACTCTTATATTTCTTGTCATCATTTATCATTGAAGTAGACAGACGACACGAGCTGCAAATGTCAATCTGAGCAACAATAGTCAACACCCAAATTCAAGATATAGTGGAGACCTGTTCTAATTCTCAGTAGCTATATACTATATAACTATATACGCCTTGAGCTATACATATAGTAATTTGTTGTTGACTATGTTGACCTGACTTTATTAGGTTTGATGATTGCCTATTACATCACATTGTGTTATAATGTCCGCGTAGTACAGTGTTAGCTCTAGTTATGTCATTTGCTACTCAATCTGTGTATATTTTTTAATTAAAGATTCATTGATGACATGACAAGAGAACTCGAATTTAGAGTAGTAAGTAGGAAGCAATTTCAAAACAGTATTTGCCTTTTTACAAATGTAGCTCTCCTGTTTTGTTTACGTCCCAAATATGTGACAAAAGTACACATAAATTGTATCATATATGCGGAAGAAGTCCATAAGAGAAAGAATGATCTGTGAAATATATTTGTATAGCACTATCAACCAGACTATAAAGTTTTTAGTAGTAGACAAGTAGATATATTTGTGGAGCCAACAGTTTACACTGTAGGTGATTATTGGTCCAAAAGAAACTAACTGTTGACAATGATGATGATGATGACAAGTTGCCAAAGTCAATATTAGATCTTCCTCACATATATTAAACTATCTTGTAAAATGACAAGAATGTACTGTTACTCTTGTTTTATCCTATCAGTCTGCATTGCACACACATGCTCACATGTCTACAATCATCAGGCTAAATAGAAAAGAAGCTATGACAAGATTGTGATGAGTTCTAGAGCTAATAAACAAAAAAACTCGTTGTGTATGCATAACAGAGTAGACTATACACAGTCGCTAAACTTAAAGACAACAAATGCGTGACATACCTTTCAGAAAAATTTGTGGCTCTCAGCTCTCAATGTTGCTAATGATTATGACGTATTTGGTCAATGGAGCATCTGTAAAGAACAAAAATGAAATTTTTAAAAATTAGTATATTGATTAATAACAAGGTTCTAAAGTTTTATAACTAGCATTTTTAGGCCGTGTTCTCACTTAAAAATACATTAAAAAACTATGGCGAGATATTAAAAAGCAGATTTAGTGTTAAAAAAACTTCAGACGCTGGGATTTGAACCCGGGCCCTTTTGCTTGCTACGTAGGCCCATTGCCTTTGCTATGCTATTCTAAGCAGGAAACTTTCTTCTATGATATTCTTATGTATAAACATACATTTCCAATGACAGTGGAAATGCTGTGTGAGCAGTGAAGAGTCAAATGCAATTCACCACACTTATCAATTGCGTCAATAAAAATGTCATGACAGTCTTATAGCATCTTTACAAAAGCGACATAGCTAAAGGAAAAATAGTTGAAAGTTCGAGTTATAGCTCTCATCATAAATCCAAAGTTGATCTTTGATACTTTTCAACTTCCTTCTATATAAAATGTGTGTTTCACTATCCCAACTTTTCTTATATAACTACTTCTTCTTTTTCTTTACTAAAAAAACTACCGCTATATCCTGCTTGCTGCCTCGGGATCAGATCAGATCAAGCTAGAAAAAAAAACAGGTACAGTAGTATTCCGCATCTCCAATGATGCTCGATTCTTCTGTTTGCAAAAAGGACCACTATCATCTATAAAATAAACTGGCCAGTAACAACCGTTTGAGTGGTTGAGCAGGAAATACTATTGATGACTACAAGTGACTAGAGTAGTTTAAACAGTAGCATAAAGTATATATGTAGAGTCAAAAGTTTTTACAGCTAAGGCTAAATTCTTTTTTTTCTACCTTTTTTTTCTTCTTCATGTGTCATGTCAATATTTTTATGCTAAGGCAAATTTAACTTAAATCTTAGATTAAATAAGTTCCAAAAAAATTATAGAATTCTTCTCGCTTGACCCAACTGTTGAGAGTAATGATGTAACAGCAATAATGTTGCATCCTATATAATTGTCGTATACGTAACAAGTGTATATAGAGAGAGACGACTATATATGTATATAGAATATCACATCAGGAAGAGATTTTATTAAAACAAGTGTTGTGCCTTCTAGGTTGATTTTATATATGCTCTAACCTACACCTACTATCACACATTATATGTACATTACGTTCTTTTTTTCAAACGCCAACTATATATACAGTATAAAGTAAACAGTTGAAGTGTATATAAAGTGCAAACAGGGAAGAAGAAGTATAGCACCAACAACAACACACAACGTCAACAATTGACACAAAAAAACCCGTTCAACCTTCTAAAAATGAAAATCCAGAATATAGACAAGATTGTATGATATATGTTTTCATATGTAACGTAAACGTATTTCTAATATATATATATAGAGAGAGAGACTCTATATGTAATAATAAGTAGAAATTGAAGATGATGTAGATAGTATTTTATTTTCAGCATAAATTTCCTAGTATGGGTGACTTGATCAGATTTTAAAAAAGCTCAAGCCGGTTTCCTCTTAATATAACAGCACATGCTAAAAAAGACACAACGGCCATAAATCTTTAAACTTGATGACTCTTCTTTCCAATAGGCATTCACTTCTTATATATATCTCTTATGTAGTTGTATACAAAATACCAAAAATCCTTCCTGATTTCAATTGCCTATATGAACAAACGACTGAAGACCAGAGTTACGTAATGCAATTTGCTTATAGAATGAAATAAGCTAATGACTAAAAAGGCCGAAAAGAACCAACAACAACAACTCACAATTTTACACTCTACACAATTTGACTCCCTATATGTGTAGCCTACAGGAAAGAAAAAGGAGATAATATACTTAAACTGTTAGATGTTAACCTACGCCAAACCAAGCCAGTTATGGTATTAAATATTTTAATATTCTCTGTCTCATTTTTACCAGATTTTGTGAGTCTGAACTAAAAGGTAAATTCCAAAAAACCTGGGCGCACACAAAACAGGATGAAAATATTACGCCATTACCTTTCATTACAAATTCCTCCTAGACCTTTTAGCAAACTGCTCGAATTTGACATGAACAGGTTTTTTTTTCTCTCTCTCTTCGTGAACTCTATACTAATAAAATTCTTGTACATATATGAACATAAACTATAAGCTAATTTTCATTCTAGCAAGGTAGGAAGGACTAAACACATGTCAAATTAAAATACCTAAGTACCTATCTATATATGAAGTTTTTTTATTCCAAGTTATATTTACATCTGAACCGAAATACTAAATTAACTTGCCTATACATGTGTTTTCATATTTTAATACACTTGCGTAAACTAAATCAACTCACAACCCGAGCTTACATTGGCTATTGACTTTTAAAAATGAGGAAACATAAGACTAGTGCCAACAACGTCAAAGCAGAGACTCTCAAGACGGAAGCGATAAGGAAGTAAGTGATTTATTTTAAATGACGAAGAAAAACCGAATTTCATTACAATTCCTCTCTTCTCTTAAAAGCAGCCAAAGTGCTCCGTTTGACTGTGCCATTTCTCTATCAATAAATTCTCTACTCAACTTATACTAACACATTGTACACATATGTTGACTCATCTTATATAAATAAAGCATTTTGTTATATGTCGCAATTTTAAATACAGCACTAGATACCAATCATGTCTTTAATTCAGTTGGTCATTTAATTAAGTACTAAAACAAACTAAATTGTACACATATGTTGACTCATCTTATATAAATAAAGCATTTTGTTATATGTCGCAATTTTAAATACAGCACTAGATACCAATCATGTCTTTAATTCAGTTGGTCATTTAATTAAGTAGTAAAACAAACTAATTTTCTTCATAGCCATCTAGCATTATTGTTATTGTCACCAATGAGAATTGGCAACTCAATAATAATAAAGTGTAGCACTGTGATTTAACTCTCTCATGTTTGTTTACAATTATTACAATCCTCATACAATTTCATATATTAGCTATATAACAATGTCATAAAGTTTATTAACCATTAGTAATTTCATTAGAACAAATTGTATCACTTGCCTCATATAACATTCAAATACGTCACCCCACAGTAACATTTGATGACAAATCCTATAATAACTTTATAATGTTATGTCTACTCCATCGACGTCACTCTTCAACTCTCTTCTCAAGAATTGTAAACAATTCTAATTTGTCATTTAATTTTATACATTATTACCTCATCTCATATAGCATTTTTCCTATAGTCTCTCTACTGTACAAATAACAACAACAATCCTCAAGTGTAGTAATTTCCAACTCACGATTAATTACAGAGGAGAGTTACTAATATTGTAGCAAAAGATATATTTCTCCCTTTAGCATTGTTCTTTTGACATGATGATGAGATGGGTGTTGATGAATCAAATGAAGCATGCTGAGTCAAGAGAGAGTCCTAAATTCTAAATGCTCGTCTCTCTCTATGTATTAATAATTTCAATTTGCTATTACATTTCATACCACACTTTTCTATGCTATCAACCAAGATTGTATTTGCAGGCTTAAAGTTCTTAGAACGCTATGAAGACAAAAATAGAATGAAAGTGTGCTACGGGTAAAAAAACCAATATACTTCCGTAAAGCAATTTTTTATTAGGAAGAAGAAGAATCTTACAAACAGAGAGAAAGTTTGGTAGTCTTTTGATGTCATCAATATGTTGCAATATAACTAAAAATAAAAGTCTTCACCTTGACGTTTAGTATATATATATATATAAAAATCTGTGCACGAGAACTATAAGCTGGAGATAAAGCCACTTGTTATATAGTTGTTAGAAATAGAAAAACCTACACAGGTATTCACGAAATGAATCAATTAGCCAGAGAGTGAACTAAAATACATTTTCTATAAATACATCATACACGAGTATATATTGACCAGACCAGAAATGTCATATGTGTAATACACACATATTCTTTTTTCCTAATTTCCGGTATTGGACTAAATCATTAAGCTCTGTGGTTCTTTTTATAAATGTGTAAAAATAGAACACATAATAAAAATAAACCAATAATTGGTCAACATTTACGATCAATATCTTTTGCTCTCTGTCATTAGCTGAAATGTATATAATATAAGATTTTCTTAGAAAAAGTTGCTCACGAGAACTTCATTGTCAACGACGTCAGCAACTCTATTTCTCTCTATACCTTTCCAGAGTAGCTTTTGATATTTTCTTATTACTTACGCCTTCAACTTTTTTCTCTTTTCAACAGTGGTCTACATGCCTTATATATATATATTCTCAAAAAGAAAATGACTACAAATATAAATAAATTGTAATGCATTCGCACGCGATAAACGGATACACTATAAATATATGAAGAACTAGATGAAAGTTGTCGTAAAGCATAGTATAAAAAAAGAAATGTCCAGAGAGAGAAACACTTGAAATAATATTTATAAGCTTTTTGGATTGTTCTAATAATAAAAGCTAACTATATACATATATGCATATGCTATAGTCATACAGTAGAGTAATAATCAACATTTTGAGTAGAGAGGAAGTAGAGGAAGAAAAAACTATAGTGACTATGCAAGGAAAAGAAGGTCGTGTTCAAAATTAGAATATTGCTTAAAACGACGTGAAGTTGAATACAATGTTTGTAACTAATGCTCAAGCATGAGTCTCTAAGGTTGTAGCGGAAATATCATGTTATTTCTATATATTGTCTTTCCCTTCTTGTTTCACCATTACGTCAACTCTAGTCATCATATCTGATTTTAACTTGTACTATATGCCAATAATCTATTTACTTAAGTAATAGCAACATAGAGTATGGAACACCTTATAAAGAAATATAGGAAAAATAGTCTCTACACAATTGACTAGTGACACGAACTACTGTACTGTGTAGCATGAATGAACATTGTATCACAAAATGTAATNAACACCTTATCAAGAAATATAGGAAAAATAGTCTCTACACAATTGACTAGTGACACGAACTACTGTACTGTGTAGCATGAATGAACATTGTATCACAAAATGTAATGCAAAAAGGTTTAATCAATACACTTTTTTCCATATGGAATAAATGTACCATAAACCTTGTAATAGTAGCCCGAGTTTCTATATAACCCTATGTTAAAAAATCAAGAGTATTAAATATAATCTTTCTACATGAAATGTTTAGTGGATAGTTTATATATGTACTAAAATATGACTCTGGTCGATTTAGTCAAAGGAATTTGGTGGTTTATTAAAAATAGGCTTTAAAATATATTTTCTGAATATTAGAAATATTATGTATATATGTGCAATCAAGTTGTAAAAAAACGTAAAACACAAAATCCATTAACAGTGCATTAACATTGCTGTCTTCTTCCTCATGCTTAAGCCAAAGGAAGCGGCCGAAAAGAAGAGGAGTAAAATCCAAATATATATTACACAACATTACTCTCCTAAAAATACACAGAAGAAAACGGTATATTTACACTAGTGCCTACAGCTTATATATTGTATATATAATATATATATATGAAAGAAGGAAAAAGAGAGAAAGACGAAAGAATGGCCTAAATAACCACGGAAGCGTAGAGAGCAACTGTTCCGGTTTGCATGCTATTTTTTTCTCTTCCTCGCAATTCCATCAGTCGACTCCTTAACTCACAAATATATTTCTTATATAATGCGTCGTCGTCTCTTGAAGAATATAAAAAAAACTTTGTATATATATCTGTGTGACGATGCTATGAGAAAGAAGTATAATGCGGATCCATGCGGTGCGACTTGAAGCAAAAGACAAGATATAAAGAAAGCAAAATACTAGCATAGGAAGAAAAAGCACTGAGAACACAAATAGGAACACAATGTTGTTTGCATTGCACTATATATCTTCTAACTATACAACATTTGCTAGTTTTTAGCAAAATCTCAAAAAACTTTGTATATATATCTGTGTGACGATGCTATGAGAAAGAAGTATAATGCGGATCCATGCGGTGCGACTTGAAGCAAAAGACAAGATATAAAGAAAGCAAAATACTAGCATAGAGAAAAAGCACTGAGAACACAAATAGGAACACAATGTTGTTTGCATTGCACTATATATCTTCTAACTATACAACATTTGCTAGTTTTTAGCAAAATCTCAGACTAGAAGAACATTACATAACAGAACACCGTAAAACTTTTACTATTCGCTCGGCATTTCTTAACTGAGCCATTGGGCCTGAACCATAACGCCACTAAAGAGAAAAAACAGTGTTGGGCCAGAAGTAAGCCAATAGGCAAATGCCTTCAGTGGAATTGAGTGGATTGTTGGAGTGGTGAGGAAGAGACGTTGAGCCTATCATCTTTTCCCATTGGCATTTCGGTGAAGGCCCAATGACTCACTTAACAAGCTTCAGCCTCATCTAATGCTACATTGGACTATTATTAGAACCTTTACGGTATTATATAATATAGAGAGTCTTGAGTGAGTGGAACTATATAAAACCTCTGCCTTTTAGTTACTCTTCTCATATCTTCTATATCATCTCTCTTGTCTACATGTTTACACTTTTATTCTAACTTTGTAATATACAGTTTGCTCTCTTCCACTTTTTCCCAAAGATTTACGAAGACAGAATAGCTATAAGCTCAAACAGTTCTATATATGCTCTATTACCATTACTCCTTGTAGTATAGTAGTCGTAGAAAAATATAATAGAAAATGCTAATCGTACCATCATCATAGAATTGTAGTTTTGTCTACCAGTGCGGCGAGTCGTTCTATCCGTTGTCAACATTGTCATCAAGAAGACTATAGTACATTACTGTTTGCAAAATTATTTCACTATGTTCTACTATCACTAGGCTACTCTACTACAATACTAAGCCTAATCTAAAGATACAGTTGAGAAATAAAAACGGAGAGTTGAAAAGAGTGGAAGTTCCTGAGATTGTGAAATATATATATATATACTGTTAGAATATGCGAATATACTAAGGAAAAAAACGGCATATATATATATATAAGAAAAGGTACAGAGCCAAATAAGCAACGGATGGTATAAAACGTACACCATGAAAAGTGTTGGGGAAAGAAATGCACTCAAATGAAATGAGATGATGAATCTCTCTCTCTCTCTCTTTTTTAAAGCTTATGCTTTCTTTCATTTTCCGTAAATAAATAGTATGACACTTGTCTCTGTCTCTTATATATATATATATATATCTAGTCTAAATCTCTTATATATATATATATCTAGCCTATATCTCTTATATATATATATCTAGTCTATACCTCTTGTATATATATATATATATATATATTACCATATAAGTTGCAATACTATAAACCTTGTAGTAAACTCCATTCAAGAGCAGAGCTAAATAACTACAATGTGATTTAAGGTTGATGCTATTTAAATCTTTGACAATATTGTCACACAATAATCCCCATAAGAAAAGAATGCTTGCATAAATGTAACTGTGTGTCAGCAGTAGTGAAGCAATAGTCTCATATAAGCTACAAAAAAGATTTTATATAAGAAGGATCTCATCTTTATATAAAACGTAGCTGTATACACCGTACGCTTCCTTATTCAGTATAATTCTCTCTTCCTTCAAAAGAAGAAAACAGAGAGTAGTACATCATCACCATCACTAGTAGCACACGACATAATAAAAGGAAGCAGGGTACGTTAGGAGTAACAGTGGTAGTGATGTGAGATGCTACTGGTGCGTGGTAATGATGATGATGATGATGATGCGATGAGTTAAATAGTGTACGTCACGCTGAGATGATTTTGTTTCTTTTTTGCAAAGGAAGAAGGATTTTTGGGTCGCATCGCATTTTCTTAATGTGGCTCCTCTAAGTTGGATTGTTGGGTTTAGTGCCACCATTTCTCTCCTTGAGTTGTCTTCCGTATCCGCGAGAGACTTATCATAAAAGCGACATATAAAAAAACTCTTAGTCAATGTGTAACAGTAAAATGGATTTCATTGAGATATTTTTTGAATCATCAGTTAGAAGATTGTCTCAATAAGAAAAGAAATGAAACAGCAAAAGGAACCTAACGCAACTTTTTTTGTGATAGTTGAGCTATTTTGAAAATCAGTTTTTTTGTGGACAATAATGATTTTTACTGTAAAACGTGTAATAATGGCTTCTAAATAGAAACCCTTGATTCCTAACATGGGGTTAAATGGAGGCCTCACTTAGGCCTTTAAGGAGCTGTAATGCTATAGAGGCTACTATTACAAGTTTTACGGTAAAACGCCAGAGGAAATGATTTAAGAGGAAAACATTTCTTCATAAAATTTCACAATTTGAAGAAACAAGGAGGAAAGTAGTATATACATATAGTAAACATAACACAATAAATATATTTAAAATTTAAATTTCACATCTAAAAATACATCGTCGTTCTCTTCTTCTTATCTAGCTGTCATTCTCAACCAAGCAAATCTCCGCTACTAATAAAAATACAAAGTTAAAATTTGAAACACGCCTTAGTATTAATACTACCGGAGATGATGGACTATCTTGAAA
>VCNE01001586.1:0-47451 GCA_009869805.1 Oncopodura yosiiana
ATACCAAAACTAAAACAACAGAAAAACAGGCTTATAATACGCTCATACAATTTACTTGTACATAAAAAAAGCCCTTTCTGTTCTATGTGTCATATAAATAAGAAAAACATGTAGACATAATTAATTAATTGTGATGTTACGTTACACAGCGAGGTTGATATATTATATATTCAATACAAACACTCTTCTTTAGTTATTTTTAGAAAATATTAATTGTTATTAGTTTTAGTAGCAGTATCTAATAAATAATATAGCAGCATAGTTTTTTATGTTTTAATTATTTCTTGAACAGATGATGACGAGACTCCACGAGGTAGAAGTTTTGACCTGCAAATCAAATCACGAACAACACGAAAACCTGATGAGTAAAAACTTTTTTTTGGAATTTTGTTTCTCAATAAGAGTGTTTTTTTAAATCATATAAATCAGCTTACTTGTTTTGATGATTTTTAGAATCTGTTGTAGAAGACCGTCCTTTTTTAAGGCCACTGTCATCTTTTCGATGATACGTTGCTAATTTTGACTCTAGTGCACCAACTTTACGTAAGAGATCATTTACAATACTCAATGGCGTTATGCGAGATGATGTTGATGAGCCTAAAAATATTTTTATTAAACAGTCATATATTATATTTTAATTACACAATGAACAATTTTATTAATAAGTAATAGAATACCTATAGAGCCTTGAGATTTACTAGTTGGAGGAGTCAACGTTGAAGACTCTAACTTGTTTGAATCTTGAACAGATTCACGTCGGTGACCAACTTTTAAGTGCAATTCTTGTCGAAGGTCTGTAATTTAATAAAATAATTATTGTTACTTGTTCTATGGCTCAAATAAACTAAATTAGTTTTGTATAAATATAATTTACCTCTAGTTTCATCCTTCAGCCTTTGCGCCATAGCCTTAAGATTCTCCTTTTCATCTAATTCTGATTCGAGAAATGCATTTCTTTCAATTGCAGAATTAAGTTGTTTTTCAAAATCTTCAATAGAACCAGCAGCAGCTCTACACAATATAGAAAGAATTTAGTGACGATTATTGATGATACAACAGATACTTAAAAATACAACATTTGTGATTTAGATTAGGTATTTTTACCTATTTGCTCTTTCCAAGTCATCATTCTTTTGCTCTAATAATCTAACATATACATTCAGTTCGTCACCAGTCTTTCGAAAAGAAGATATTTCAGTTCTCCATTCATTCATTTGAGCATTATACTCTGCATTCATTTGCTCAACTTTGGACTATAATAAAAATTAAAAAAACAACAATTTGATTATTACACATAATATTTTAATGTACTTATGCATACATGTTTATTGCTTACCCTCAAATTTTCATTTTCATTACTCAATCGATGGACACAGGAAGTCAAGTCTTTATTTTTGAGCTCTTGCTGTTTTAATTGTGCATCAAGCTCCAACTCTAATAATTTGGAGTTTTCTTGATACTCTTCATAATCTTTTCGTACTTCATCAATTCTGAAATACACGACAAAGCAATAATTAAGTATATATTAAAAAATTGAATCTGAATGTATCCATTTTTTTATGAATGATTTCTTTTACCCTCGTTTTATTGCAAATGCTTTATTTTTCCAAAATTCAATTTCTTCTTGAGGTGTTGTAAATCTTGGTATTTTGTTCAAATCTAAATCCTCTTCGTCCATATTTAATGAATTTTAATTAAATAGTATCGTGTCAGACTTTTTTTTTGCAATTAGGTCAAATAAAATGAAGNTAAATCCTCTTCGTCCATATTTAATGAATTTTAATTAAATAGTATCGTGTCAGACTTTTTTTTTGCAATTAGGTCAAATAAAATGAAGACGTCGTATTTATATACAAAGAAACTTTTAAATAGAGAAAATGTATACTTTATAAATATTTTACTAACAAACACGTTATCAAAATCTATTCCGTATTATTGCAACTCTTTTCATTTTCTGTTTAAATCTAATAATTTGTTAAGAAAGAATTTCAACAAATAATAACATTCAAATCAACTGAAATAAATTCACGAGAACACGAGAAATAAAAATCTGTTCACTTTTTCTACAAAATCTAATTCTATCTGCTTCTCCACATTAGATAAATTGAAGCAATTTCCAAGTTTTTCCAAGAAAATAAATCCAAGGTCTTTTTCTTCTCTTCTTACAAATTAAATGACAAATTCTTGGACTTCTTACGTCACTAAAATGTAAAAGAACTTTCGCCAACTGCCAACTTCCTCACTTTTGTTTTGGGGGTGAACAACATTTACTCAACTCTTCAGTATTTCTAACATGGAAGACATCTATCTCGAGCAAGTATAGAATAATATTTATTGTATAACGGATCATAGGGGCCAATGGAATTTAATTCTTTGTTGTTTTGATTATGTAATAGTTTCATCGCACACTATATGCTAATTAAGTAAAGTGGCCTTAAATATTTCATGAAGGTTTTTTTAGTTTCGGAATTTGGATATTTTCAAGGAATTTTTTAATTCATTTTCTTACATATATGCTGCATTGAATATTTGTTTGGATGAAGCATAGAAAACTAACCACACGTAGCACGACATGATGTCCAAATTGGTGACAAAAATGAAAAACTTTAATTTAATAATTTCTCGTCTGACACGAAAACAAGTAGTTAACATTCATACCAGAACATTTGCTGTTCATAAAAGATCGAAAGAGTTTCAGGTATGTATACTGTTTCTTTGCATATTTGGTCATATTAAATATTTATAATTACATCTTACAAATTCAGGAAGCAGCAGACACTGCAGCACATTTCAATAATGTAGACAATTTGGCAAGATTGAAATTATATGGATTATATAAACAAGCATTAAATGGTTCAATCACCAAGTCACGACCTTCCAACAACAGACATTGTTGGCAATGCAAAGTGGGAAGCATGGCATAATGTACATTATTTGTCTCAGGTATTGTTCTGTTCTTTGTATCTCTAAATCTTTTGATTGAGGGTTTTAACTTGTATGATTGTTTGCTAAAGAATGAAGCAGAACAACATTATATAGACTTGGTAGTTCAATTAGAAAAAACAAGAGGAGAAATGGGATACATGATGTGGGTTATAGATCATGTCAAGACTGTTACTTTAAATCGACCAAATAACAAAAATGAAATGACACCATTGGTATAATAAAAACTTTTTTAATTATTACTATCATTGATAATCAATTCTTTTTCTTCATTCATAGATGTATATGGGAATAACAGATGCAATTCATGAAGCTGATGATGATGACGAGACTAAAGTTATTGTTATCACTGGTGGAAAAGGAGATTATTTTGGAATCGGCAATGATTTAACATTATTTTCATATATAAATAGTCCAGAAGAAGTTCACAACATGCTTTTGTAAGTTTTGTAAAGCAATAATAATGCATTAATTAATTAAGAAGTTTTTTATTATTTATTATTGCTCAATTTCTTTCAGGGAATTTGTAGAGCAACATATAGATTGCAGAAAGCCACTTGTAGCAATAGTAAATGGACAAGCTGAAGGACTTCCAGTATCAATGTTAGGACTTTATGATGCTGTTTATGCTAGTGATAAAGCTACATATTCAAATATCAAATTCCTCTGCAATACCAGATGCTTGTTCAACGTATACGTTTCCAAAGATTATGGGCTATGCCAAAGTACTACAAAACAATCAAGTAGCTGTGAACGTCTTTTTTCTTTTATAAACAAATAATTTGATAATCTAAAAAAATTCTTTTTAAATAGGCAAATGACCTACTACTCTTTAATGGTATTCTCACTGCAAAAGAAGCTCAAGATTGTAAACTTGTAACAAGAGTCTTCCCTCATGAAACGTTAACAGAAAATGCAAAAAAAGAGATTAAGGAAATGGCAGCTTTACCTATTGATGTAAAGAACCTTAATATTACACTTTTCAATATTTTAAACAACTTTCTTTTAATTTCCTATTTATGTGTGCAGTCACTTATTTACTCCAAGGATTTGGTTCGTGGTCCAGAAAGAAACTTTCTTCATGAAATGAATGTTGCTGAATGTACTCGTTTACTTGAGCTATGGAAATCTGTGGAATGGCAAGAAGCAGTGAAAAACTTTTCAAAACAATGATACTTTCACACTCGCTCACTGTGTATGTTTTACTTAATTATAATTATTAATAAAAGAAGAATTGAAAGTGATGTACACGTACATATAAATATGAATAAATAAAGATAAAGTTATAAATATCAAGCTAAATACTTGCATCTTCAGAACGACTTCTAAATACAAATTGCAAGTCATTAGCTGATTTTAATAAAGCATCTTCTAGATTTGTTCCTTCAAATGGTGAACCATAATGTTCCCAAAGATGCTAGCTCCCCCATACCAATAGAACCAGTCTTTTTCTTCTTTTTTGCCAGTAATAACGAAGAAGGAGGTACATTTTCATCATCAGTTTTCTTACTACTATCATCACTATCACTATTAGAATTTTTTGAACATGGAGTTCCATCCATATTACAGCTACATTCTATCAAATCATGAGTAAGGCAAGAATCTTCTTCAAACAATGTAAATATATTCTAAAACAAAAGGAAAATATGAAATATATTATCAAGAAATTGAATATTAAATTATGGTCTATAATTTACCTTTAGTTCTTCTGGTGAAAATTTGACAGAATTAGAAAGTAGTAAATCCATTACAGATCCGCTTAAATCTTGTTTAGAAATCTGACGATGATAAATTCGTTCTTCTATAGTCCCACTAGTAATCAGTCTGTTGGAAATAAGTTTTAAAAAATTATATTATAAGATAAACACGAGTAATATGATGTATCTATACAGACCTATAAATATGAGTTACTCTCGTTTGACCTGGACGCCAGCATCTTGCCATTGCTTGAATATCATGAGCTAAAAAGATGATTATTGTGTAGTGTAATTAAAAGTTGTTACGTAAATACAATAAATAAAAGATGATGTACTAATTACATACATGGATTCCAATCAATGTCATAAAGTATAATTCTTGAAGCTCCTTGTAAATTTAGTCCAATTCCTCCAGCTTTTGAACTCAATAGAAATAAAAACTATAATAAAAATGAATAAATAACAATTCAAGAGTCACAAGATTTGCATAAAAATTGGTCATTGCTCATGTCATATATATACATACATTCATTAGGAGAATTATTAAAGTTGTCAACAATAGATTGACGCTGCTTTGCTTGGGTTGTTCCATCAAGTCGTTTAAATACAAAACCATAACTTTTGCAAATATCTTCAAATACATCAAGAGTCTAAAATATAAGAGAAATTATGATATGATTTTGTATTTTTATAACATAAAATTACTCAACTTATACCTTTGTATAATGAGATACAAGAACTACTTTTTCATTTTGTTCTTGAAATCCTTGAATAAGTTTAACTAAAACTTTCAATTTTCCTGAATAATCAATTGAGAATCTTTCATGTGAATGACCAGAAGGATAAACTGATAACAAATCCTTATACAATTGTCCCTGCGAATACCAAGTAGGAATATATGAACAAAAATTGCAAAGCGTCAACTTTTAAGCATGATATTATGTAAATACCTCGTCAGATGATTGATTTTTTGGGTGAACCAGATTTGCATGATTACACAGTTTTTTTAATGCTAATATAACACCAAGAGGAGTTTGACAACTAGTTCCAGAGATACATTCTTTGACAGCATTTGATTGTAGAATTCGACGATACAAATCTTTCTGTATAAAAATAATATAACATGATATTATGTAAATACCTCGTCAGATGATTGATTTTTTGGGTGAACCTGATTTGCATGATTACACAGTTTTTTTAATGCTAATATAACACCAAGAGGAGTTTGACAACTAGTTCCAGAGATGCATTCTTTGACAGCATTTGATTGTAGAATTCGACGATACAACTCTTTCTGTATAAAAACAATGCATTACTATTTTTTTAAAAAACTAAAGAGTTAATATTTACCTGTAATTTTGTTGGTTTGCAAATTACAACATGAGTTAATCTAGATGGTAAATATTTAAGCATAACTGAATGTGTCCTACGTAAGAAAAATTCTTGAAGAATTGTATTTAGTTCCATAGCTTTCTGTTTTCCATATCCCTTTTCTGAAGAACTTGCATTTGAATCTTGAAACTTTGAAATAGCCTTCTCATACTCATTTTTAAATTGAGATTCAGTTCCCAAAGCTTGTGGATTAGCAAAATTGACGAGTGAATAGAGTTCCATTAAATCATTTTGTATTGGAGTACCAGTTAATAAAATTCTACGTTTACAGGGCAAGTTGGTTAAAAACTAAACCAAGAAGAACAACAATAAAACATGATTTACTAACAATATGGTGAACTCAACATTATATACTACAGTATTTAGGTAAGTACTTACCGTATATGCTTTTCCATTTTGATTTTTAATCTTATGTGCCTCGTCACAAATCATTAAATCAAACTTCATTCTTTTTAAAGTATCTTCTGATCTTGTTGCCATTTCATAGGAAATAATTAGTACAGGAAATTGTGAACTATATTGCTTGATTGGATGATCAGAATCAACAGAAAATACACGAATTCTTTCAGTTCCAAGCCAAAAATTAAATTCCTTTTCCCAATTCTTGACTAAACTTGAAGGAGTGACTATAAGTACACGTTTTAATATTGGAATTCTTTCATATGGTCCTTGTTTCAATAGAGTCCTATTAATAGTAGATACGCATACATGTATATTAGTGTTATAAGATAATAAAATGATCGATTTTTATATATCTTACCAGACAAGAGCAATACACTGCAAAGTTTTGCCTAAGCCCATTTCATCTCCAAGAATGCACCCATTGTAATGCTTTGCAATCATACATTTGTACATAAATTGAATTCCTTCTTTTTGATGATCACGTAAATGTCGACAAATATGAGGATCTACAACGACTTGAACATTTTCTTCACGACTATGTTTCTGCATAACTAGAGCATCAATAGCATTTGGACAAAACATTGGTTTAGTAATATCTCGATTAGCTTTTGCCCTATTTAATTGCTCTTGACGTAATTTCTCAGGAAGTGGACAAACAAACGGACGATTTGATGTTGAAGGTGGTTGAATTTCCATTTTAGGAACTACATCATCTAGAAAGAAAAAGAGTATTCAATTGATGTGGAAAAAAATAAGACAAGGACGCTGACTTATATAACTTGATTAGAATCTTGTAAAAACTTTAATTACAATATATACAAAATCTTACTAATAGTGTTTAAATAAACAAATAATATGATTAATAATATATTTATTTACTAGTTTGAGTAGTATGAGCATCAGTTTTGACAAGAAAAGGATTTCCAGGCAAAAGTTCGTGAATCTATGAAGTAGAATAACAAACAATTACAGCCTTCTTGGACTTCGATATAAATATCTCAACATGTTTTAATTAAATTACCTGAACATCTTTATTTCCTAATCTCATTACTTTACTACCGTCGAGCATCTCATCATCAAGTTTGTAATTTGAAGAACTATCCAAAACTTTACCGTTGATTGCCTACAAAAAAATCACTCAATCAAAAACTCATTTTTATAGGAGGTGTTATTATTTTATTTTTATTATACCTTGAGCACGACTGATTTGCCAGAAATAATTAAATAAGCATCTTCTTCAAATGTTTTGTGCTTCCGAGTTGATGCCTTCCCATAAACTGCACTGTAGTATCTAAAATATCAAAAAATATTATTATTTATTATATCTATTTATGTTACACTTAACACTTGTGTAAAAATACTAAAAGAGACACATACTTTTTATTGTCATCAGAATTCACTACTATTTGTTGTTCTGATATTTGTGCCAGTGGTCGATCTTGTACTACTTGTGTTTTCGGCGGAGCTACAAAACCTAGACCAAGTCTAGGTGGTGGTGCCTTTCGTTGTACATCTTGCTGTTGATGAAAAGAAGACGTTGAGGTGGCTGCTGCTAATTGATTACTACTATCATCATTATCTGTTCGTTGTTTCTTTAGAGGAGGTTTAAATCCAAACATGTATCTTTTCTTTCTTTCAATTACAATTGTTGTTTTCTGTTCCTCTTCTGGTTGTTGACATTCTTCTGTTTCTTCGTCAGATGACATTTTACTAAAATAATTTTAGTTTTGACACAATAATTTTACGAATAAACAGAAAACTGACAATGTTTTGAATTATTGAACAAGAAGACAAGTCACAACGTGAAAATCTGTTGCCGCGTTTAAATCTTCAATATTTCTTGGCGGTACTTTGTGGCGGTTGATGATCTGTTCAGAAAAAATTTGTCTGTCTCAGATTTTCTCGAAAAAAGTGATTTATCCTCAAAATTTTGAAATAATATAATAATCTTTCAAAATAATGGATTCAGATGCATCTGACGAAATTGGGACAAGACGACCATCTCGTTCTCTTCGTTCAAGGAAAAGACAACGTGTTGACTATTCTTAATAAAACTTCATCAAGTGATGATGATGAAGAAGTAAAGGTTACAAAACATATTAAACCTAATAAAATTAAGTCTAGAAATAAATCCAGAAAAATAGAGAGTGAAGATGATGATGAAGAAGAAGAAGTAAAACCAAAGAGAAAAGTATCAAAAACAAATGCTTCTGTTGATGAAAAAAAGAAAACATCAAAATCCAAGAATAAAAAAGGTCTGAATGGCGTACGATCAATTACATCATATTTTGGTAAGTTTATATTAAAAACTCATTTCTTGAGCATAATAAAAAATATGAAATATTATGAATGATGAGAAAACAATTCCAGTGATTTGTGTCATGATGTGATTGATTCAAAGATACACAGATATATATTATTTATTTAGTTGAGAATATATTTGTGTTTTCCTAAATATGAATTATTTCTGTGTTGTTCTTTTGTGATCTCATATTTTGACATTATGATGTTGGAGCGATTAAAAATACACATTGATCTCTGACCTCTTATTCCAATATAAATATATATAATAATTAGTACGTTTAATAATTTCCGTAAGTTTAATACACATCTTTTTTCTTGTTGTTATATATATCTGAATAGGTAAAGTATCATCATCTTTAACAACTACTGTCAAATCAGATGAAAGTGATAGTGATTCTACAAAAGAAAGAAAAGCCTTTTTAGCCTCTGGGATACCTGAAGTTGTCGCAAGAGCACAAAAAATTGTTGTTAAAAAACAAATAGAAAATGATATTTTAAGTACTTTGGGTTTCTTTCCTAGAATTTCTCATGTTGGAAGTGATACAATTGATCAACAAAAAGAAGACTGTATACCACAACCAATTCCTTATTCTGTTTTACCAAAGTCTGAAGAATTCCTCCTCGTCAGTACGTCACAGTCATTATTTGAAGACAATAGTTTTTCAAAGTTTATTCAAAATTGTGAAAAAATAACAACTCGTAGTACATTTAATATACAGTTTTGTTGTGATAGTAAAGTTCCTTCTTCTGTAAGGATTCCAGTAGCTTCTACAACATCAGTTGATTTAAATAGTGAAGAAGAAGATGATGAAAATTCTGTACCTTGGATTGAGAAATATAAAGTCAAAAGTAAAAGAAAACTAGTCGTAGATAAAGAAGCTCTTAAAAAATTTGAATCATGGTTAAGACAATGGAGATCTGATATTCAAACTGATGGTGGAACTACAAGAAAGACTCTAGAGAAGAAAAAGAAAAAGTTAAGATTCAGATTTTATTGATAGTGACGATGAAGAAGAGAATAGTGAATTTAAAAAAACTAGTGTATTACTTTGTGGACCTACTGGATGTGGAAAGAGTGCAACAGTTTTTACTCTAGCAAAACATTTAAATTTTGAGGTTAGTACATACATCAGGAGTTACTAACTGTAATAATGTGATATAAATAAGATTTTTTTCAAAATTTGCATTTTATATAATATTACAGGTTGTAGAAGTCAATTTTTCTAGTAGTAGATCTGGAAAAGAAGTAATGCAAGGAGTTGAAGAAGCTTTATTATCACATCGTGTTGAATTAGATCAAACTAGTACTACTACATTACTTTTATTTAAAGATATTGAATTATATCATGGGGATGAAGATGAAGGATTTTATTCTGCAGTTTCTCAACTTATTTCAACATCTTGTCGTCCTATTGTAATGACAACTTGTCAGCCTGCTTATTTATCAATAGACCCAAAACTAGAAAGAAAAGAGCCATTAAGAATAACATTTGATTATCCATCATCTTTAGACATAGTTAGAAAGATACTAGTACCAATAGTTATGAATAATGTTGAATATGATTCTGAAGATGAAGACTCAATGGATATTAAATCAGAATTGACTAAAAGTTTAGATTCTATTGTGAGACATTTTCGTTGTGATATTCGTCGCTCAATTAATCAGACCAATTTTCTTTGTGATCCTGTTGTTGGTTATCTACGTAATGAATTTATTCATAATCATTTATCTACTACAATAACAGATATGAACATAGTAACATCAAATTATGAGTTGAATAACTTTGAGCAAAAGACCCAAAAACAAGACGAAGAAGAAGAATCATTTCAAAAATTGAGTAAAAGGCTACAGGTGGAAGAACTTGATCATATTTCAAAGACTTTGTCATTCATCACTGATATGGATTGTATTACATCAGCAAACTGCGTCAATAGACGAAATGGGAGCAATGTCGAGGAGAATTTTCTCAAGGATAAAGAAAAGATAGTATCTTATTTTGATAGCAACTTCCGGACAATGTTAGAACAAACTTTATTGTGTTGTACTACTATTGAACCTTCAATAACAAATTGTACTACTAGAGGCAAAAATCAAGAAGAAGAAAAAGACGAGAAATCAATAATAGTCAAAGAAAGCAGTAACGATGAAGGAGTGCATCAAGAAAAGAATGTTAACACAACAAGAAAAACTAAAGGTATCGAGTGGTACCGTAAACTAGCTTTGGAGAATGATGGTGATTTGGAAAATTACCGGAAGTGCCGTCAGTTGGATGGAGAAATTGAAGAGTACTGTGACAATAAAAGTGATTGGGAAACCTCGTCATATGTACGTACTATTGTGAAGAGCAGTATGCTCAATTCTGTTGGACGAGAAGCTAAAAGAAATGGAAGATTGTCATGCTATTTTAATCGATTAGGTAGAGACTTTATGAATCGAATCTCCGATTCATTCGGTTTTCAAGAAAGATTGAGTCTAGCAAGGAAATTGGCAAACGTAAGATAGATAGTGTCTTTGTAATATTTGTAAATTTCAATTAATCATGTTGAGTTTGAGAGTATGTTATAAGAAGAAGTTATGAATTTTTATAAATGTTTATACATATATTATCAAAAATCTTGTTGCAGTGAATATATAATTTTAATAATAGTCGAGCTTTTTTAACTTCGTTGTATTATCTCTGCAATAACATTGTAACATCAACCATCTCCAACAACCAAAAAAAGAGAGTAATTCTTCAAGTAATAAATGTTTAGTCGTAAATTGTTCAGCAAAAGAAAAACGAGACAGGAAAAACTCTATATAATTTATTTTTGTATCTCTTGGGCCCACTTTCAAAAGGATTTTCATACCATTTATCGTACCTTGTACATATATAGTCATCCGTACATACCTAGTTTCATTTTCACCGAGAAAAGTAACACGAATCCTCCACAATAAAAATAAAGCCATCATGCACATGATCTTTTTGTAACTACTACCATTACACCACAACAGATACTATTATAATAGGATTAGAAATTTCTATGACATGAAACAAGTTTTTTCCATTTAATTATAATATTGTGTCTTATCCTTAGAATTATGTCATGTTACCTAGATTGTTTTTATTTATTGTCTTCTATTGTTGGACTACATCCAACATGCAAGTTTCTTTGATATAAGCTTTTATACTGATTACATATGATGTGCCTAGTAGAGAGAAGGTTAGATTAGGTTTTAAGATTGAAATATTTGCATATTTTGTCTTTTTTGAATCAAAAACCATGAGACACTCAAAGAGTAAAATAGTATAGTAGAATGGTTGGAAGGTTTTGACAAAGGCTAGAATACAAAATAGAGTTAGAGAAACAATTCCCAATGAAAATTAAAAGATACTATACTATACCTGTAAAGGAACTTGCAAGCTTTTCGACAATTTATGGTTTATATATAGTCGGCATTTTGTTGGACATCCTTAACAAAAAAAAAAGTGTAGTGTGAGTCTAAAAGGTATATATCAGGTTAAATGTATGATGCAATATTAGTGTAATGGAACGGTCTTATAAAATGTACGTAAGAGCTATATAAAATAGGATTCTTCCACTGATTCTAATATATTGCAAAAAAAGCCTTTAGTTAGATGAAACTCACTAACAGAGTTTCCGTGAGAAGAAAGTAACAAAGTCTACTACTCTACAACATCTCGTTGTGTAAGTAAAACCATGAAGAGAAAGTCAGAGTGAAAGTGAAAAAGTCAAAAAAAAACCTATGCTAATGTTATGTTTGTAACATAGCTGTAGGGAATTGTCAAAAATACATGTTTTCTTTGACAAAAGTTACATTTATTTAATTTTGTTAGTATACTCAGTATAGTCTATACTTCAGAACACTCTCGATCTTCTTGTGCTTTCTTTGAAGTGAAAGTTGAATATTATTTATACAATAAGAACTATATAGATACTTTTAATATTACTATTTAACAAATATTGTCTATTTCAGGCATAATATTTGTATGACAGCATTAATGTACGTGACTAGATTTAACAAAATAGATCAACTAAAAAGTTTTGACAAGATACCTAATTGGTCTTTCTCTATATAAGCTTTTCGAAATGGAATAAACTTTTCACTAAATGTACCAGAGAGAGTATATCGACTACAGTAAGTATAAATTTACTTTTCATCTAAAAAAACTAATAAAAAGGTAAGGTAATGAATGAAACTTTATCGTCATTATGTCTACAACTGTTACGACGCTATAGGAAAGACAAAAATGCTGATAAGAGCAAAAATTGTTCATAAAATGAGAGAGAATATTATTATAGAGTCTGCTATATAGCATCTGTAAAGTTTCGAGTTGCTGACACATGATTTTCAGATTTTCTCACTCACACTATACTTTAGTTTTTAACAAGAATTATCCTTAGTCAGCAATACTACATATTACATAATTCTATCATGATCGACTTTTTTGTATCAACAAATCTTTTTTCACCCTACTACTAGTTCTTTCTGCTTGTCACTGATAATATGCTTAGTCATCATCACTACTGGATTTTGGATATAAAAAGATTGAAACGAGAGGTCACATCATAGTAAAAGAGCAAAGATCAAAAAATACGATATGAATGAGGCTTATGATTTTCTTCTTGCCTGAATTTGTAATGAGTTTCATATATAATTTGATTCAAAGGACAGAATACATATATTCCTCATTTCTCTTCTTCTGTTTTAGCTCCAGAGTAAATCTTATTATATAAAAGAGCTTTCCTTTCAAAATAAAATTCAATTGAAATGCAAAAAGGGATTTTACAATTTTCATCTTGGTCTTGATGTCTCACTGTGAGAAAGCAAAATTATATGCAGAAAACTTCATAGTGTTTTCTCTTTTCTTGTATAAATGTAATTATCTTTTGGCGCATACAAATGTCAAAGATCATCTTTCTAAAGTCGCATAATATGTATTCTAAAATAAGAAGAATTTTGAAGTAAAGAATGAGTCTGTTGAATATAGTTTTGATCTACACTATACTAATGCATACATGACTGTTGTCTTTTTTAAATTACAAGTTCAAAGCATAATAAAAAAAGAATAATGATGTCTTTGACAGAGCAAAAACATGTATACGAGTTATTTACTCAAGTGCCGAGACATGCTGATGAGTTTGTCGGAGTGAAAGTAGCACACTGATTTTTTTCTGCTTACTTTTACTACACAATATATTTCTACCAGCACAAATTTATTAAATTAATTCTCTTTATATAGACACTTGAGTTAATTAGAAAGTCTCTTATCATGCTCAAATGTTCATAGGTTTTTAGTATGTTCAGGTAATTCAAACACAGATAGATACAACTACTCCATATTCTCCGTTCACGTATAAATGAAAACAATAAAGGAAAGTGGAAAAGTAGCTTTCACTTGTGCCCTGTAGACAAAAGTTGTGTTAGATTCTCTTCTCTGCAAAAAGCATTATGAATGATGGGAATAAAGAGAATGTGAGAAGTGCACACATATACGTGTCTGAAAATGTGTAGCATGTAAAAGCAATGACGAGAGAGAGTAAGAAGAAAAGAGACTATATAAAGTTTCGTAGGTAAGCATGTGAAGGTAGGATAGGAAGTAGCTAGATAATTGCATTGCTCCAAGTAATTAGGTAAAATGTCGGTCGATTTCCTCTGTTGTTGCACTAGAACTGGTGCTAGTTTCTTTCTCTACCTAATATATAATCTGTTTTTGGTTTCGTGGTATTTCTGGCTAGTGGTGAAAGTACAGTGTAATCAGGAGTATACTACACCTATGTCGTAATATCATAGCAGAAGATTGAGTCAGCCACAATAATTGAGTCTTTTCTTTTCTAGGAAGAGTAGCGTATGTTTATTTATCACTATAAGAAATTGCTTGAAGCTTTTTCTAAAAAATTAAAACCCTCATCCAATTTTACTAGAGAACATGAGACCCAATTACCCATCGACACTCAAGTTCTTTTAAATAGAAAGCAATATAATATGAAAGATCAGGTTGAGAATGTGCGAGAAAGTACTTGGCTAGAGAGTCAGTAGAGATGATGATGATGATGATGGCATAATATGAGTTGACCAAAGTTGAATTGCTTTCTCCTCAAAACTTTCACAAGACTTCTTTACTACTCTTCTCTTTCTGACAATGAGTCAGATTCTTGTGACCTGATGGAAAGAAAGTCACGCCCAAAATTGTTGACTCTTCTGGTAGTGAATGCTGCATAGCTCGTCAAAAAGTTCATTTTATGTGATGTGCACATGCAGTGCTCAGCACATGTAATATTATACGAGCAACACAGAAAACCTCTCTTTTCCAATTTGAACATATATAACTTTGAAAAGGTTGGATCTCTTTTACTTTCTTTGGATATAACTATATATGAAACAGTTCAAGTTGCTAGCAAAGTGATTGGTTTATAGTTCTTTTACTCTCTATCAACTTTCTTTTTTTCTCCTTGATTCGTTTCTCTCTCACTCCACTGTCCCAAAAGGAGAGCTAAAGTGAAAGTACTTATGTGCTCTAAAGTTTCAAAGATAGAAAGAACAAAACATTATTGAGAGTACTGTTACGTGCGTACCTATATTCTCTGGTTTATTTTTTTGTCTCTATCGGTACTTGCTGCCAGTTGCTTCAAAGAGAGAGAGAAGAGTCAAAAAAGAAGAAGAAAAGTTGCAAGTTGATTTGATACTTTTATACTACTAAAGAAAGAAGAGAGTAACTACATTTATTTCACATAGATATTGAACCTTTGGACACATTGAGTCATGCTTGATGTTGCATATGGGAATAAAAATGAATGAGAAGGATCAAGTTTCTCTCTCTCTTTCTCTTGGAAAAAGTGAAAAGGCGTCATTTTGAGGACATCACAAAAGGAAGGTATATGTATATATAGACTAATAAGAGTTTGACATAGATTTGGATATCTAGAGTTCTTCACTTATCCAGTTTTTCACTAGAGTATCAAAAAAAAGTTTTTATCTCTGCTACGCTGTCCTATACTTTATTCACATGCATATCAAATTGAATTTTGATATCGGCACAGTATTTTTGCAAAATGTGGCGTGCTATTACACTAAAGGTACTATAAAGTATGCCACATTGGATAGAAGAATGAAAATGGGTACATCTATACCTAGTACTTATTTTATATAAGAGAAAAGGAAAGTTGTTGAGAAAGATGAAATTTTCTTTCTACATGAAGTGAAATGCATACAGTTGATAGTGTACACCAACATCATACTAACTACGATTGAATGAACAATGCTGTTCAACGAAGAAAAGAGAGTCAAATGCGTACTGTGTGTTCTTTCATACTTATGTAATATGCTTTCTCTCAAATGAAATTGCATTGTAGAGTAGTATATATAGTAACACATAGAAAAGCAACTCTCTGTGCAAAAAGATACACTTTTCTTTACCGTATGTAGCATTTATGCATGGCTATGGGCTATGAGAATTGGATATCATCGAATTTTTTGTCAATTTCGTCGGCACGTGGAACAGTCGAAAGAGTTTAGGTATATAAACTTCGCAATATAGTAAAGTGAAAGTGAGCCACGACCATTTAGCTTATGCGTAGTTTATCTAAACATGAAACGAATGTGTCAGAAGGATAAGAATATGTTTCTACACAATTTATCAGGTAGGCATCTAATCTAAAGTCAAAGCCTTTTATATAATAATAATTTTGTATAGACCACAACTCATATAAAGAAAATTATAGAGTAGCAAAGAACTTCAGTGTTTCTGATATTTATCTCACACTCTACTGCATTTTGACGTGAATATAATATAGTTACTTTTAGTGTACCGCAGCTCAAAGATAACAAAAATATTTTTAAAAGATGACGACTACCTTGAGAAACTAGGCTAATTTAACTTTACGTACTTCATGCATATGTCGCACAAGAGTTTATTCCCTGAGGACACCATTTTTGTTTCTGCAAGGCTACTTTACAACTTTAAATTGCATACTAAGAAAAAAGAAGATGTTCTTTAATTAACATAAATTAGCCTTAAGAGTCGAGTACAGAGTAGTAAATGTCTACACAGAAAACAAGTCCCTATAGTAAATCATGTCAGATGTCAAGAGATGTCAAGAGTTGAAAATAGGATTTGTCATTGAGATCTTTCTGAAGAAACTTTCACTTTGTCTTTTCATTCTGTAAAGGAATTTGAACGTGAATGGCATTTAAGAAGATATATGTATATATCCGTTAAAAGTCCATACGTATATCTCCTGTCCTTATCAGGCAATAGTAAAATAGTTGTACTTTTCAAATCGAATTTATCACAACATTTCTCTCAAACTATGCAAAGCAAGTACCCCCTGATGGCATAGTAAAACCTTGAAGCAGTCAGTGCAAGTAATATGAAAAGTATTTTCACTCTCATGATATTAGGACCCACACACATATATACTATTAAACCAAGTTTCTCTTGAAGCCCACACTATGTGTTATAAAAGTCTTATTTGCCTTTTGGAGAAAGTAGAGAGAAAGCTCAGAAGAGAAATAATAATGCGGGAGGTCATGGCATAACATATTGGTTAGTGGTTTTGGTCTAGAGAGAGAGAGAGAGAAGAAAGTCTTTTTACAAGTTATATATAAAAGATTCCTTGTGCCAAAGGGGTAAGTTTTGTTGCCTGTAAGCTCTTTAGTTTTGTGTAAAGTCAGCACTGCTCAATAAGAGAGATATACGCTTTAAAGCTATTACTGTAACATTAGACGTGATTTAGATAGCCAAAAGTCTAAAGTGGTCTAAAGCGCTCTAGAGAATTTCTCTGTCTTATGACCAATTCTTTGCCCTAAATGTCTCTGAACGCCTGCAATCTGAAAATCTCACACTTTCCTATAATACTAGAGTCTAGGATGTATAATGACACTACTAAATTCTCAAAAAGCTTATTTAAAACTTCGCTTTACTGTATATATATGTATATCATTTCAGCCTCTTCCAGTGTACCAGATTGAATCCTAATTTGATTCAAAGTATGCTAACAACGTTTTTGTATACAACAATGTACAACTTGCATTGCTGAGTCTAACTAATATAACAAAAATTGTATTGAGATTACAGTCTGTTGCATAAAATTTTGCGCGCTGGCGTATGGAGCAAAAAGTTAAATACCGGCTAATTGATTGTATTGTGAACAATTCTGTTAATTGATTATGAAACAGGAATGTTTTGTACTATAATTAGCCAGATTTAATAAAACTAGCATGCTATGGATGTCCTTATATTTTGTCATCTCTTTAGCGCGGTCACAATATTTAACTTCTCAAAAGTACGACTTGTCCACCGTTACAACAAAGGACATTGAAGTCTAAAGCTATTTTGTATTTTAACTAGCATCTATCTAAGAACCCTCCAGTGTGGTTTGAAAAATTTAATTGCTGGCCAATTACTGGAAAGAAAAAGTGGAAGACCTCGAGTTTTTTATGCAAATATATGCAAACTCACGTAAAAAATTTTTGTTGAAATGGTGTTTAGACCATCAGAAAATTTGAGGGCATGATTGAAAGAGGAGGAAAAAAATTTTGACTGATTTACAACAAGCAATTCGATCTGGACGTGACCATATATACCAAGTTGTTTTGCGGTAGCACGCCAGATCGTACTAAAAGTTGTATAAAATTAAAAGGAGATGTCACAAAATATTAATTGTATACAATTCTTAAATGGTATTAAATTGTCTACAAACTCATATATATTTGATCTTAAAAACTTCAGTGCTGACTGAATTTCAAGAGATTTAAAAACGCAAAATTTTATGCAACAGACTGTAGTATCCAAGTGTTTGAGAGAGCTTTTATCATTACATTCTTTCTGATCCTATAACCAACTTTTCGTCAAGAGTATGTGCACACCATCATTATATAACTCAACTCAGATGACTATATAAAAGGTAAATTCTAGAGCTCTTATTCTCTTTAATCTCGTATAGACTCTCGCTCTCTCATTACATATTCTCAAGAACTATTATGTTATGCACCACTAGACAAAAATTTTGAAAACTTTTACTAACACAGTTACTTATGCAAAGAGTTGTTCTTTCGTCTTGTCGAACAAAGTTTTTTTTGTGAAAAAACAAGACGAAGAAGAGTCATATGCACTTCATGCTGTCGAACAGTTTACCTCTCAAAGTCAAAAGAGAAAAAGAGAGAGAGAGAGTGAAGAAATTTTTTTAAAGATATAATAGTAAATGATGCCAATTTCCTCTCTTTTACATTTTAAGTGAAAGTATGCATGAACGTGAAATTCTTGGTAAAAGTTCAACGACCACACATACATATATACACATGATTATATTATAGCATAGCTTATCTATCTCATTGAACGCTCAGGAATACATATAAATCTTGAACAAGATAACAATATAGTTAGTTTTGCTGGTAAAATGTAAATTGACTAGTTTGTATGTAGGAGAAGTGTTGGTGGAAAAGCATATAAAGAAGTTCTTATCTACATCTGTACCTCAATAAATCTTAACCCTGGCTCCTACACTTTATCACAATCTATATAATATGTATATCTGTGCATATCTTCACAATTTCCAGTTGAAAATTTAGCCAGTAGCACATATAACAAAGAATAGCATTTATATAGATAAGAAATGAATAAAATTCATTGTATAAACTGAACAAAACGGAAATTGTTCAGCCTCTACACTTCATTTTGTAACCAATTTTTTATTTCGACATTTGACTACACCTGAATTTATACTTTTCCAGGTATGCGTATATGCAAGTATGAGATTTGCATGCTTTACACATACATATCTCTTTATTACATATACACGTCATGTAACCTTCAAATATAGCCTAGTGTAATTTGCTTATAGCAAGATAAAAAAAGTACTATAGAAAACTCAACTTCAATCAAAGTGTTGTAAAAGAGTATAGTGAATAGTCGTTAACGGCTTGTATAAGTTGAGTTTATATAACAAGAAAGAAGTTTAGAGAATAAGTTATGGACAACATTCAAAGTAACAAGAAGAGAATAAAAGCCTGAAAATACATATTATATGTATTTATACTGATGATTTTTCTGTTTGCTTGTAACACGGTAGTACCACGACTATGGTACATTATTGGTTTGTTTACAGTTGTATTTACTTGTAGATACATATACATATATTGCTTTTTGTATCTGGACGTAACAGACAGCTTTCTCCGTTCGCAACACTCCTTCACTAAACAATTTCTCGGAACAAAAAGGATTGTGAATGTGCTAATAGAAACTATATATACTGTTTTCTATTGCATTCTAATGGAACTCGTTTTTTCAGCTGCTTCTGGCAACATCCTTACTCAAGGTTTTATTCTTTTTCTTACTTTGGAGGATGTTGCTAAAGATAAGTAGTTAGTTTAGTAGTTACATTGTGATGTGTACCTTAAGATTTTCGAGATGACGGCACTTATAGATTCTATATATAATGCTTTCCTTTTTTGAAGCTTTTACTAAAAAGAAATATATAGAGTATTACTTTACTTTACTGAGCCATGTACGTATAAGTAAGCATGTTTCTATGTATATAGGATCTAGTTGTCAAACTCTAAAGCAATGCCAGCACCTGATCCGGTCAGAAACGTACTATTTCTTTTTCTTCTTCTTCCAAGGATTTATCTTTTTGACAGTAACAAGAGAAAAAGAAAGAAGGGAGAGGATTAAGAAAGAATGGACATAGAGAGAGAAGACTTCTACACAGAATGAGATAAGGGATGTGGATGACACGACACTAAAGTACTTCTTGCAAGTTTATTTCGATAAAAATGTGTACGTTTTATTTCCAGCTTGAAAGTCAGATCAGAAAAAAAAGAAAAGAGGTAAGATCAATGCATGCATGTTACTATACTACCTCTGCTCTATGTTCTGTACATATACACCATTCACATTTTACATTTCAGTTTAGAATTGCTATGAGATTCTATAGAGAACTAGCTTTCTCCTCTGTGGCTCTCTCATACTATCTCGCTTCAAACTCGGAATAATAATATCACAGGAGTCATCTCATCTGAGAGAGTCCCTCCCAGAATAAAAGGAGAACACACACAACGCAACGTAGGCTATCATACAGCATCTATATATACTGAATGAATGGAGGTAGAACATGCTTTTCCTTCGTCTTAATGCTTCGGCATTATGGGAAAACTCTCGGTGAGAAGAAAACTGAGCTGATGGCAAGAAGGAAAAAAAGTCTTTTCGTTAAATAAGGAGTGTGTGTTTGTGTGAGAGTTGAAAGTAGTAGTAAAGAGTTGGAGGAAAGAGAAGGAAGTAAGAGAGAGAAAACCTTTGCTCGTTTGTCTCATTTCTTACATTCAACATTGCTCTTCTATACACTACAACTAAGCATTCGTCAGTGTGAGTGGTGGTGAATAGAACACAAGTTTTTTAGTTGGTCTATGGTTTTGGCAAACATAGCTGACGGTCAGAAACACCGCACATATATATAAAACCTCTATGTTTTTTCTATGGCATTCAACTAGTACCAAGAACAAGAAGTTATTTCCACAGCCCGTGTTTGATAATCTTTTTTTGTCCTCAAAAGAAGAAGACGAAGAGGAATAAAGAAAACCAACCATATTTTACCATTATATTTCACCAAAAATATTATTTCATCAAAATAAGTTTGAGGAGCCATATGGTACTATATTCATTTGTGTAGACTTTTCCAACCAAGTAAAAACCTAGGGGCTCTTCTTCAAGAATCTTGGTGGGCAAATAAAGTTTGCATATTGTGAAACAATTCAATAGAACAAGAACTTTACATTACAGGAAAGAAGAACTCATAGAAAAAGTTTGTTGTTTTTGAGAGAAAGTAAGAAGACGAGACGAGAGAGAAAGTTTTTCAATGTGCTTTGAGCTGTAATATTGCTTACTCTATCTATGCTTTCTTCATAAGGTGTTGATATCTGCATACAAACGAGCCGAGTTTTAGTTTTGATCTTTATATGTATGTATGAGTGTGAGTATATGTTGTTCAAAGTGGATTTTTCATTTCACTCTCTTCTTCTGTTGGAATGAGAGGAAATAGAATTCCGGTTCACTCGTCAATTTTTCCTTTGCCTTGGCATGTAGAACTGAGACGTACACAATATATACTTTTCCATTTGGAATAATCAGAGTGAGATAAGAACTTTTATTGTGTATGGTGGTAGTTGTTGACAAGTGTTGTTATTCTCAAGAAGATTTCAGCTAAAGAAGAAGTAATGTAAGTCAACTAGAATAAGAATAAAAAAGTCATATATATGATAAATATTGTATATAGCATTCACATATCAATTAACAAAGTGACAGTGACAACTACCATGGGACATTGCAACAGGAAAAACTTTTTAGGATTTTCTTTTTTATCTCTTTTCTGGGTACTTTACTTAAAGAAGTGGTATTATAAATTCTAACTACATCACACACCTGCACACTAAAGTAACCTATGTAAATAATATACTAGTAAATTCCTATGCATGATACATATATGCACATTATTCAGAATTTTATTCAGGTTTAAAAGAATGTATATATATATACTCTCTAAACAGTTATAACGAAGACCGTAAAAAACTCAAATGTGGTTGAGGACTTTTAGTGTGCTACTTTCACCAAAGTAAAAAAATATATTGTATAATTTATACATGCAAACGTTATGAGCTTGAAGGACTTGCGACATTATGAGCTAAATTCAAGTGCGTGAAATGCAAATGAGTGATAGTGCCAAAAGGCAGAACATGTGGATTTTATTGTGTGGAAGTATCATAATTAAAAAAGCAAGTATGAAATTTTTCTTCTAAAAAACGATGGCTTCGTTAGTTAGTCTTCCATGTATCATATATACTATATATCATACTCATACATAGTTATATATATAGAAGCAAACAACAGAGTCTTCTTTTGTTACCATTGTTTGTCTAGCCATTATTTTTTTACTTTACACAATAATAATAGCTTAGTGCATGTTTACATTTGATATATGTGCATGTGCTGCTCAGTTAATTTACAATTGACAATAAGGTTTCTGTTGTAATAATGCTCACCAAGGAAAAATGAGAAAAGTATTATACGGTTTCTGTCTAAAAAGATTTAAAATTTAATGGGTTTTCACACTTGCAAAAAAATATTGTCCTATGGTGGTGAAATCTTTGTTGGTGATATGTATGAAAAAAGATAATACACTTTGTGACATTTCTGACTGCATGTATATGAAACGAAAGTACTATGCTCAACTTTTTTGTCTGGCTTTGGTGTGTACAATACAAAAACAGAAGAAAAAAAAGTTGATGAAATCTGAACACTGACAGAGTGACAATATAAGTGAGTGGTTGAAATAAAATAGGATGATGAAAGTACGAAACACTAAAAGGCTGATTCTCTCATATAACAATAAACCCTGATGAAAAGTAGAGAGAAGTAGTGCAGATGCTACAACTTCCTACTTTGTCATTTTGAGTATACATAGATATTTATTATTAGACGAAGAATATGCTTCTCCTCTAATGCTCTGACTTGGCTCTTCCATTTCATCAACAACCAACAACTACTTACTCATAAATACTAAAGTAAGAGGAAGATAGACAAAACCTTCTCTTAGTTGATGAAAAAGATCATCATAAAATCTAAAACGTATACCATAGTAGTATTATACTATAGTAGACTTTCTCTATTGTATTTTTCCAGATTCTTAGTTTTTTATGTATATAAAAATTCCATGAATTTCTCTCATATTGCATAATAAATCTTGGCTTTCATATATTTCTTTGTATATTTAGACACGATATGAATCTACTACACGATAACAATCTAGTTAATTAAAAAGGGAAGTTCAAGTTAATGTCAAACAGTTTGAAGAAAGTTGCACGCCAACCATATAAGTATAACTGTTTAAACAAATTGCATGACATGACATTGAATCTTGACATAAAAATTGTGACAAATGGACAAGCAAGGCTTACATAACTAATACTAGATATACAATCAAGAATTTGTAAAGTGAAAGCAAATAAAACAACAAAGAAAAAACTGAGTAAATAGTGAGTTGAGTAGCGTCTCAATTGATAATTCATTAGGAAAAGTGTACTTACTTTTATATATAAAACGTGTTTGGTATTCAACTCAAAGCTAGCACTCTTCTAAAAAAATATTCGACACATGAAAAGAGTGCTGTTGTAAGTAGTATATACTCCATAGCATATACATATATAAGCTACAACATTTTCTCCAATTGGACAATTCAACTCCCAGTTCAATTGTATAGGGCTACACAATTGAGAACAAGATTGTCGATTCTGTCGTTCAAGTACCTTGTCAGTAATGCATACAAATAAGACTTTTTTTCTCCTCTGTAAAGATATTACGATCCGATAACAACAAATATAACGACGACCTTTAGTTGTCGAATGCAATCCATTTCTATATAGTAATTTCATAGCTCTTCAACTATAGCACAAGACATACTCTACAGACATAAAAAAAACTCTCAAAGGTGTTAATACAAAATTTAGTACGTGACATTGTCAATAAAGGTACAATTTGAGACCATTTTTGTAACATATAACAAGAGAAGAAATTGCAATTTCCAATAATACATTACTTGCTGCATTATTATAGTTATACATATTTGTAATATAGTGTTGATAAATTTTTTCTACTTTCTTTTCTAGACTTGAAACTGACAACAATACATAATGGAGACAACCATGTTGTGAAGAAATGAAAATAAAGGTCTACATATAAAAAGAGATGATTTCACCACTTTCACTACATTTGCATTCATATAGTGTTGAAAAGTTTTTGGTGGAGCAGCTTCTACTAACTAATTCAAAAGAAGAATGAAAACTCTTAACATTAATAATAACAAGCTAACCAAGCTCCTCATCATATATATTCACTATGTATATACTCAAGGTCTACTACTTCCTCTTTTATTCTTCAACAATCTACATAATATAATGCATAATATGTAAAACTTTGCAAAATATGCCAACATTCACCTGGCTACATCTCTTCTTTTCTCACAAATATATATAGCCTCACAAATAGTATCGTGCTTCGTAAAATAAACTTGATTAAACTCACAGTCTCACACATATTATCAAGATGTATTGCATCTACTAATATAAAACAGTATTCATAATATACCAGTTCAGAAGAAAATCCTCTCCCTTTTTTCAACATGTATGATATAAATCATGAGTTGAATCATGTCCAATGTAATAATAATAGAGATGCTCCAACAACACCAAATAATGATGGAGGAAGTCTTGGTGGTAGCAATAGTGGTGGAATTGCTACAGTGGCAGGAGTAGGAGTTCCAAGTACATCATCTCGTTTAAGAAGAAGACCACCACCCAGATCAAATGTCAAAGTTCGAAGAAATTGCTTACAATTTATTTGTCAACCATGTATGGTGTTTTTAGTACTAACTATTCTTTGTACTGCTGGAGCTACAGCTCTTTTAAGTATTGCATTAACATCAAGATATTGGGAAATTATGGAATATGACCGTGACGAAGTGGAAGAAATAGTTGGTAGAAATAAAAGTATCATGTCAATAGAATGGATGTTTAATGACCGAGTTCCTCTAATCACTTACGAGAAGAATAATAGTATTACAGGCATATCTGAAGAACATAAAACTTTATATCTTTTACCTCTACACTCTGGTGTTTGGATTTCTTGTATTGATTTGACTGGTAAGAAGAAGAAAAACTGTAAAAAAATAATAATGTAAATACAATATTACTTTCTCCATGTCTTGTAATGCCCCATTTTATAAGATGTAGTCTACAGGTTGTTGTATTCGTGTCATTTGTATAGTATGTATTAATATTGGCATTGAAATGATTTTGGCAACGGCTCAAAATATCTTTATATGGCCTAGAATTACATATATAGTACATTATAAAAAGAAATATTGGTACTCTACAAAAAACCACAATGGCTGTCTGTGTGTGAATTAAATGTTTTATTGACATTGTCGCATTGACATCTCTATAAATCATTTTGTTACAAAAGCCACAAGTGCTCTAAATAATGTAGTAGTAGGCAGTTGAAGTTTATATGTGAAAACGACCCATATATGTATGTACAATACTTTCTTCTTTTTACTCCTTGCAAATTTGATTATAACAAACTTTTTATGGGCTGTATCAGAGTGAATATATACACACATGATAAATAGGCTATACTTTTGAAATAAAATGCTATACATATAAACAAGAAGATGAACATGATGGCAAAAGAAAGTCAGGCGTAATAGATGAGCATAAGCAAAAGACTTTTATATTTTTTAGTATGTGTGTTTGAGTCAGATGCCAGATATTTAAGCCTTTTTATGTGTATATATCTCTCTCTTAACATGGAAAAATCAAAATCTCATCAATTATGTAAAAGGTTAACTAGGACAAATTAGAGACAAGGGATAGAGAGCAAAGGATCCACACGATTATAACGTGCACACATACTACCTACATAAAAGAGAGTACAGAGAAGATGAGAGAGAAACAGGAAGCAAAAGAGTATATAATCAACTATTTATTACTACAAACATTCCCAGAACAAATATAGTATAGTACCTTTATACTATAGGAACTTTGTAGCCCATTTATTTTACAATGTGTTTTTTGTATTGCACAGCATCTGCTTTAGACATATTTTACTACCACCAACATACAAAGAGTTATTGAAAAGGCGTTGTCTCTGACATGTCGATTTTCTTCCACAACTTTTCACGTAGTATGAAAAATGTAACATATATATAGATAAATATTGATTCATAATTATTATGCAATAGGGGTCGACTGACTGAGATTTTGAGGTCTATGGAAATGACAATTTAATTTAATTAAACTTTATGATGCTTTTAATTACAGAGCCAGAATATGAAGATCTAAGACTACTTGGATACAAAAAGGATCAACTGCGTTGATCATCTTAATCCTGATGCTGAAAGAGAACGGCCAAAATCCTCGATAGCTAGAGCAAGAGCAGCCTCATGGCAGCATAGTACGTTATATATTTTTAAATACTTGTTTATGAATTTATCAAACTTTCTCTCTCTTTCTATGTGAATATGCAAGTATATACACAAAGTCGTTTCTTTACAGTAAATTGCATTTTTATCTCAGTCAGCAGGAGAGCAAAGCATTGAAATATTATTACAATAACAGAGTTTTAGATTTCCAAGTGTTAAGCAAGTAGCAAAGAGGATTTTTTTATATCGTTCATACTATGCATTATGTATGTATATTTGTTCATAATATCATGCAATGAACTGAAAAAATAATATATATAAAGGGAAAAAATATGTGTAATACATATTCTAGAATTTTTGTATATATAATAGAAGAATGAAGTGAGGAAAAAGGAAGAATGCACGAAATTGTTCAAGATTGCTTTTCTTTGTTGAAACAACTAAGGAAAATATTCTCAACATGAGTTTGATGTTGAATTTCAAGTAGAGAGAGAGGAAAAAAATAACTAAAAGTTTTCTTCAGTATAAATACTTTTATTATAAGCCCAACTTTCTCCTTGCTTTCACCATTAAATTATTAGAGAGAGCTGGAACCATTTTCATCTGTTATCTAGAAAATAGATCAGGAGAATTGCTTCTTTCATTTTTCTCTTGATTCTTCTTCCTTATCTCTTTATTTTTATCTGTTGGAGCTTAACAGTTATTTATTACACATACATACTATTCTCTACTTCTAAACTAGACAAACGAATGCTTTCCCATTAATAAAATGAATCTCACTATATATTTGTACTAATCTCTTATTTTATATTTTACTGCAAAGACAAAACTTGTTAACTATTATTATTGCATAACTTTCTCTTTCGTTTATTGGTCTTTATTTGAATATCCTGTTCTAATATTCTTGTTTTTATTTCAGGAATGCAGAATCTGGCTATCGCCTGTGCTTTAGTATGTCTAATTTTATTAGGTGCAGCTGTATTTGTGGGACTTTTTGGTGTCCTACGTCGCCAAATTAGGTAAGTACTAGTACTGTAAGCATTTAACTTCATTTGGGAAATATTGTAATCTATGATTTATTTTTTGTTGTGCCGTCAACTTTAGTGCTGTGCTCGTCACCGGTGTGATCTATATTCTAGCAGGTAATACATAAATAATAATGAGGATAATCAAGTATGCAAATTTTATTGACAATATCTTTCTACTTTCTCTTTTAGCAACATTTGCTCTATTTACACTAACCATTGTTCATTTCAAGCATAAAAATCGTAATGAGTGTGATCCGTTAGACGTATGGTAAGAAAGCAAGAGAAAGTGAACAAATGAAATAACATTGTCAGTGACTTTTTTCTAACTGCAGGACACGACTTGACCCAGATTTGGAAGATACAGATGACTTTCGTTTAGCAAGAGTAATAACTCATGGCTCATCTCTTAAATTGGCTTGGGCAGGAGCGTTTTGTATGATAATTACAAGTATATAAACCTTCTTTTTATATACATACATTTTGCCATACGATTAAATATAATTTCAATGTCTAACTTTACTTTGATTTCAATTTTAAAGGTATTGCTTGGATGTTACTATCAAAAATGATGAGATATAACCCAATTACAATTATGGTTGTCACCTGACCCGAACAAATGAATAGGTATTATTATTAGGGTAAGTAAAAAAAGGATATATATAAATATCTGCTCTGAATATAATCATTTATCATCAGAGAAGTTATTGTCAGACAATCTTGCATATGTACATATTACTCAATTTAATGGACTGAAAAATCAACATCTCCATGAGCTAAAGCTATTTATATATAAAATTTAAAAAAAATCTGCAAAAATGTGTAGTTGTATGAACGTGTTCTATATCATTATTATGAGCTTCACTTACTTATAATTATTGTATTTACTGTTGATGATGTAACAAATGTTTACTAACTAATAAAATGCCAAAGTTCTCGATGACAAAAATTATGTAAAGATTTTATATTTCTTTATTGTTGGATGTTTTACCGGAATTATATATAAACAGTATATAAGAGAGAACCTTATTACATCTTCTCATTACTTGTATATAAGTAGGTATAAATAATACAGAAACACTCCACAGAGAAATATATGTAGTATATATATAATAAAGTATGAATTGTAATTTTGATGTTGAAGAAGATGATAGAGGATGTTTGTTTATTCTAGAGAGAAATGAGAAAAGAAAGAAAGAAATAAAAATAAAAGTTATTAACATGCTGTTATATATAAACTTACTTTTTATTATTATTTAATCCATTCTAGTTCTCAAACTTCTGATGGTAACTTTATCCTTTTCAATAATATACACTTTTGCTCCCCAACCAGAAATAGCATCACGATCAGCAGCATTAACCAAAGCTTGTGAAATTGTCTCAAATAAATCATCAGGACTCATATCTTTTTCCCAAAGGGACTCACACATTCCATATAATTGCTCTTCACATGTTCCACTAACAACAAAATCTTCTGGCTCAGTAGTATTTCCAATCAAATCAAAAGATGCAATATAAGGCTCATTTGTTTTTGGATGAAGACCAGCAACAATTGGTTCAACAAAATATGGGCCAAATCGATGTTCATACAGAAAATTTGATACCATTGATGATAATATTTTTGGACGTACACTACGATTTTCTCTTAATTCATACATATTGGTTCGAAATCGTAGACGTTGAATAACTGTTTGAGTATCAGTCGCAAGTCCTGAGAATCATAAATGAAAATGTATTAAAACATTTTATTAAGAATTTGCTAGTGATTAATTGCTCTACGTACTTATAAATCAAACAATATAACTTACCTGGTAATCCAATATACAATCTTGGACCAATTTCAAATACCTTGTCATAGTCTAATCCAATTGTTTGTAATTGAATACCAAAACGACGATCAGTAGCAAGTGCTACACAATCTTTTCCTTTCATAGCTACAACAGCACCTCCATTATAAGCTAAAATTGACATTTTTTTTGCTTCTTCTCTGTAGAATCTGAAAAAGAACAGAAAAACAAAAAAATGATTGTGAATTAAATTAATAGACACAAATTGTAACTTTTGCAATAAACACTTGCTTGTTTTGCCCAACTAAAAGTTTCAACGTACTATATAGTTCTTTACTGTCACTCTTGACAAATTGACGATGATCCTATGATGACAGATGAAGAATGTAACAGTAACAAAAAAACCTTGTTCTCTTCTCTCGAGAGTCGGTCGGCAATGATACAGCTTGAATTGAAGTTTACAAAATAGCGGGTAAAAAATGTAAACCAATAGGAGAGGGTATTTTGATATGAACAACCCACAATAGAAACGCCATGATCGACAGTGAAAAAAGATTTATATAAAATTTTATTTTTTATTCAGTTAATTATCATGCCATCGGAAGCTAAACCGATGCTGGCTGCACAAACTGAAAAACCAACTCATTATCGGTAAGTTTGTCATCTTTGATTTCTAAAGGGACAATGATTTATTCTGTAGAAAATTAGTGAAAAATTTCAAACGTCTTCTTACATATTTGACGTTGAGAACGCGTATTGCGCGTTTTATTTCACCTTGAAATTCCAATGATTTTAACTAATTAATCTAGCTAAAAGTTATATAATTTAACCAAAAACTTCATCATGATGTTGTAATGTACATTATGCGTTTTATATACATGTTTTTTAAAGTGTTTGTCTTTTGACATTTCATAGTATTTTTTGTTTTTGTTTTTGTGGTAGGTCAGGAATGTTGTTTTTATTATTGTTTACAATTTGGTTGACAGTTGACAGGATTTAAGTATTTATATGTATACTCAATGAGTACTACTCATATATAGTATTGTCGAATATTGTATGTAATCTAACTTTACTCTCTTCTCTTTTTTTTTGTGCAGATATCTAAAAGAATTTAGAGTAGAGCAATGTCCTTTATTTCCTCAACATAAGTGTACACAACATCGACCTTTTCTATGTTTTAATTGGCATTTTCCTAATCAAAGACGTCGAAGACCTGTTAGAAGAAGAGATGGAACTTTTAATTATTCACCTGATAACTATTGTACAAGATATGACGAAACAACTGGCACTTGTCCTGACGGAGATGAGTACGTTTTAAAGTTATTTAATATTTATACTTACCAATTAATGATTGTTTTTCTTTCTTTTTTGTACAGTTGCCCATTATTACATAGAACTGCAGGTGATACAGAAAGGAGATATCATTTACGTTATTTTAAAACATGTATGTGCGTCTATGAAACTGATGGTAGAGGATTTTGTACAAAGAATGGAGTTCATTGTGCTTTTGCTCATGGAGAGCATGATAAAAGATCACCTGTATTTGATATTAGAGAATTACAAGTATGATGTCAATATCAATTTATGTTGTCTAAAAATGATATTGTAAAACTAAAAATATTGATTTACATTTCCTTTAGAATCAAGAACCAGTTGAAGAAACTGTACTTAATGGACCTAAGTAAGCCTATTTTTGATTTAGATATATTAAACAAAAGTTATATTTGTGTTTCACTTTTATAATTTATTGTTATCATTAGTCAATTAGATAAAGAACGTAATTTGATGGTCGATGATCCGAAATGGCAAGGTATTATGAGGCTATATAGTAAATTCTACTAGATTTTAGTCACAATAATATCAATAACAATGTTCCTCTTTTTCTTTTTATAGATGCCAATTATGTATTAGTTCATTATAAAACTGAGCCTTGTAAAAGGCCACCAAGACTATGTAGACAAGGATATGCATGCCCTCAGTATCATAATTTGAGAGATAGAAGGTTAGTATGATAATATGCTTCTACTATGTACCTTAACTAATTTTCATCAATATTTTTTATTCTATT
Organism: Oncopodura yosiiana; assembly: GCA_009869805.1. Classification (NCBI taxonomy): domain Eukaryota; kingdom Metazoa; phylum Arthropoda; class Collembola; order Entomobryomorpha; family Oncopoduridae; genus Oncopodura; species Oncopodura yosiiana. Next base: position 31,589 of record VCNE01001586.1, read on the forward strand.
TCATATATAGGAGATCACCAAAACAATTCAAGTATAGATCAACTCCATGTCCAAATGTAAAACATTCAGATGATTGGGGTGAGCCAAGTCAATGTGAAGATGGAGATAATTGTCATTATTGTCATACTAGAACTGAACAACAGTTTCATCCAGAAATATATAAATCAACAAAAGTATGTTGTTGTTTTGTTATAACAAAAAACAAACAAAGTAATTAATTATTATACTCTTTATATAGTGTCATGATGTATTTACAAATCAGTACTGTCCAAGAGGACCATTTTGTGCTTTTGCTCATGCTGATCAAGAGATGTCAATTAATAGAAATTTACCAACAGATACAAATTTAGCTGATATATTATCAAATGTTTTACCATCAACTGGAGCAAATTGTAGTAGTAGTAGCATTACAACTATAACAAATTCAATTGGAAGTATAGGAGGAAATAATAATGGTTTAGATTCAGCCTTTTTGGGACTTTCACTTCAACAACATCATCATAGTGAAACTGATTCATACAGTGAGACTCATACAACAACATCTCCTGAACCATTTCACTCACATTTTGGAAATAATTCATCAATAACAACAACACCATCAACAAGTGCAACATTTGGTTCACAAACATTTGCTAGTGCTGTAGCTGCTGCTGCTAACGCAAGTAGTAGTAGTAGTAATAATAATACTAGTGGTAATGGAACTAATAATAATGGTGGTTCAAGAAAAATGTATGAACAAGATCGTCATTCATCTATTGGAAGTATAGGAGGAGGAAGTAGTGTTGGAAATAATCATCATATTAATAATGATAGTGTAACAGGTAGCAGTGTACCTAGTTTAGGATTTTTTGGAGATTTTACATCACCTACAGTTGGACTTGGTGGTGGAGGAAGTACAACAGAAAAACAAGATACATATAGTTTATTTGGAGGTATATCTACTATTCAGGGAAGAGAAGATGATTCGCCAGGAGCTGGAGGAGATCAAGAATTTGATACATCTGAATTCTCTCAACGTATGTTTGTAAAATAATTTTTTTTCTTTTCAAGATTATTATTTATTTTGTATATAAACAATATTATCTTTTTGTCTTTCTAGGTGGGACAAAACCTGTTAGCATACCTTCTAGTAATCCATATTTACATCGAGATAGATACCCTAGTGGAGGTTCACCTTTAAATAATTATAACCCATTAGGGTTAATGGATCAGGTAATAATAATAAATTAAATATGATAACTCATCATATTTAAAATATATGTATATATTAATTATATACGAAGAAAATTGTTTTCTAATTCTATTGTTTTATATATATGATGACCGCATGATAAATTTAGAGATCAGGATTTCCAACATTTGATTTCTCTCCTCGTAATAGTATAACAATGTCCCCAAATAATTTATCTCGAAGTCATAATGTCAATGGAGCAATTGGAAGCAATAGCGGAGGTAAAATCAATAGTTGTGTGTTTTATAATAATAGTAGAGAGTGTTTTTATATGACTGGTGTTGGTGGTGGTGTTTTATAAAAAAATTTCTCTTCATCGTCCTTTCCTTAATCTTTTTCATTTGGTTTACAACTTACTTTAAAGAAAAGCTCTTGTTGTTGCCAATATTCATTTTATTGGAACACAGAGAAGAAACCCATTAGTAGTTGGTACTTTTTTTTAATTAAAAAAACGGTCCTTTGGAACTTCATCTTCTTCTAATCCAGGTGGATGTAATTCCAATGGGACCGCAGTCTCCAATGGCTCATTAGTATCTGTATTAGGTCGTTCAGATTTGCCGTACTGGTCTATACCAAGTTTGGAAGCTCAAGCTGTTAATTTTCGATTACAATTGGAGGCTCTGAATAAAGCATTTGCATCACATTCAAGGGAATCACCTCATTATTCATGTTTACAATGTAAAAATAAAGGTAACTTTTGTTTTTTTTTATTTTACAAATTATAAATAGACAACAAACAACATACTAAAGATTTATATTTGTTTATATTTTTAACAGATAGACCTAGGACTGTGGTTGTAAGCCCTTGTGACCATCAAGTTTTATGTACAACTTGTGCCCAGACGACACAACGGTGTCCATTATGTGGAGAAATTATTACAAATAGACAGACAGCAAGGCTACCAGATCTCTAGTGCTGATATGAAATAAGTAAAAAAACTATATAATATATACATCTATCTTGTGTCTCTAGCAATTATTATGAAATAACAACAGCAATGTGCAAAAGAAAGTGATGCTGATGTTGTAGTAGTAGTAGCAAGCAAATTATGAAAACAGTATGGTGATGGTTTGTTTTTAAAGAAAAACAAAAATTAATTAGTAATTAGTAACAAAAAGAATCAGTCATTGACATAAATATATCTATCTTTTTCTTCAATTGATTGTAGATTACCTAACCTTCCTATTGCTATTACTATTGCTCACTCCTTCCTTCCTCTTCTTCACTAGTACTTCTTTCTTAGAGAGAGTAAGTAAATATAGTTCATTGATTTGCTGTTCTTTTTTACTTTTTAAAAAAGTGTTTATTGTAGATAGATACACACAGTTAGATATTTCTCCCTTTGTAGTTTAGATCAGATCATAGAATAGATAGAGTGCAATCAAAACAATAATCGTTACATACATATTTATAATTATTACCGAAATGACTGATGGCTTATACATAAATAATAATAGTTGTAATAATCAAATACTACATCATGTTTTAGGAGCTTAGACAGAATCTTTTTAAAAACACAAAACAGTCAAAATATTCTCTTCTTGACTGTAAATAAATAAATTCGAGCAGCATGCAGCTTGATTATTATTATTATTATATTATATTATATTCAAAAAATACTTTTACTACTATATATGAAAATCTATAATACTGTAACCTGACTTTTACCAAAGCAAAAAAAAATATATAATTGAAAATAATAATATATATTTTCCTGATCCTCTTGACTAATTAATCAAAACTTCTTGTACACTATTATATTATTCGTCTTCAAAAAAATCTACATACCTATAGAAATAAATAGCATATAATAATTATAGCTAGAAAAAAATTACTTATTTACCTGTCAAGTGTTGCACAGAAACAAAAAAGGTGATAATACTCCAGTAAGTATAGTAAGTAAAACTACGTATACATATATCAAATTGCTTATTGTGAAAGTAATTAATTAATTATTCAATACAACAGAAGTTTTCAAGCTCTAGAACTCTAGCTATATAAGTCTAAATATTCATTGAAACCTGGAGTGTACAAGATTAATAACAAGATTAAATTTCACAAATGAAAATACATTGGTAAATCTATCTCCCTCATATTATTATTATTATAATCAAGTATATTACGACTATGACAAAAAAATTACATCATGTGTACATTTTTGCAATATATATATATATGGGGAGCAACACATATTGACAGTTTATGATGTTTAGAGACAGCAATATATGCATAATCAAGTGAAAAAAACTACAACCAAAAGTACAATTGATATAATTAAATTAATTATATATATATAATAATAATTAGAGTTGGTTAGCTAATGTCATGTAATAATCTATTATTACTCCTACTACTACTACTACAGTATTCTACACTAAAGGAAATGACATGACAGAGATTTTATTAATCTATAAACATATTAATGCTAGCTAAGCTCAAAGACTGCGATGGTGGTGTCTCATATAATATGTTAAAGAGATAGATGTGGAGAGATGAAGATTATTATATATTATTATAAATATCATAATGCTGATTCTAAATGAAAATTATATTATTGCTGCAGAAAACAATGAATGTGGGAAAAAACCTGATATATGTAATTAAATTCAAATAATATAAAGAGGCAACGAAATCGGATGTCTTATATATATATAATGATTTACATATATATGTACTACTTTTATGACTCATAACTTGTGAGGAGAAAGTACATGATGGGACATCACTTACATATTGTATAAGTATATAATAAATGTTATGCAAACACTTATATACAAAAATAACAAATATTAATAACTTCTTTTACAGATTATTATACAATGTTGTGAATTTTTTTTTATTTTATACGCTTGGTACCTATTACAAGAATAATAATTTTAAAAAAGCGTAAATATCATTTACAAATCTATATAATAAATAATTAGAATAATATTGTTGTTGTGCTTTCTGTTAAACTGTCAGAGATATATAGATATAGATAGATGACTCGAGACCCTTGGTTTATGTTTATGGCTTTTGATTTTTGAAATATAATGATGTCGCAATAATATATACAAACAAATGTACAGAGGAAATTATTATTATTAATGAATATTATATCAGTTATATTATTATATTGACCAACAAACTTTTATGTGTTGTATTATTATTATTCATTGTGGTTAGACAAAAGATATTCAATCAAGATATAATCTATCTTTCTCTATATCTATATACTGAAAGATTTCATAAATAAAGAAATGGAAAAAAGAGAACAATTTTTTTGATTGAATTGAGATAAAGTAAAGATAGCAAAACTTTATATATGAAGTTGTTCATGTACATAAAAAAGGAGAATAAACATTACTTCTTTTTTTATTCTGTCATAATATTGTTTTTTGTATGAAATGTTGATTTGCATTGCATAAATTTTTTTTTCATGCTACTTTGTTCAAAGCTTGTGTCTGTTGACATTTATCATCCACTTGGCGCTTTAATTTTCAAGAATGTCTAGTTCAGCCAATCAGAGTTGGTTTTATTTTAGCCAATAAGAAAGTAGTTTCTATCTACCAATCAGATTTCTTCATTTCACAACAAGTATAAAAAGACATACGTCATTCTCTGTACTTTGTATTACCATTACATCAAAATCTAAATTCATTAAAATTGAAAGCAAATGAAAAAAAGTCGTCAGTTCACTCAAAAGTTTTGATCTAGAAGGATATCATAAAAAATTATTGAATTTCAGCAAAATTTTCTTTCTTGAAAATTATTTTGGAATTGATCTCCGTTCGTTAAAACAGGTACGCAAATTTTACATTGACTATTATTTCCTTTCGCGCATGTCTAGTCTTATATTACATGCTGTTGATATACTCATTCTTCTGTTGTTAGTTGCGAGTCGTTCAAGTTTCTGTCGTGCAAGTGTTGTGTGAGATTCTCAAAATTTCATCTGATTTTCACCGAATTTTTCAACAAACCAATTAGTTCCAGGTAAATTAATATATTGAATATTAACAATTAGCTAATGGTTTAGCGTTTAGGAATATTTAGATTTTTTAAAAGTTCATATTCATATCAAAATTTCAAGTTCCAAATTGAAGTTTTTTTTAGGCAAAAAATAGACTGTTGGGTATTTTGTTGTTCCTCTCTTTGCTCTAGAGCTCTCCTTTCCTTTTATTACAGTATGAAGGAGGAGCTAATGTTGTATATAAAATATATATAGTGTAGGTAAATATAAGACAGAGAGAGAGAGAAAAAGTATGTTATTAAAAATGTATGACAGCAGGTTGTACTATTTTTTTATATGGAAGTGCATCATCAATGATGAGTTCATATTTCTCAGAAACTAAAATTAATGAAAATACATATATGATCTTTATCTTTTAATAAGAGAAATATTTGGGAATTATTTTAGGATTTATTTTATCTATTCAAAAAGCGGAAACAATGTAATAAATTGATAACGAACGCGTATAAATATGCAGTAGTCGAGTACTTAAAACGTAATGTCTTTTGTAAAATCTGATACAAGTAGTTGGAAAACGTTTTCTATTTTTTGTAGTAGCCATCTTTGTTTTCTCTTCTGGTTTCATCATTTTTTATGCAAAATTACACCTAAGAACAGTCATCTTGAAATTATAGTCTCACTTTGCCCTAGAAAGAAATTTTCATTGTCAAACAACCGAACCCTATCATCATGCATGCGCTGTATAAAAATTCTTTTTTATAACATTATCTCTTATCAGGTAGCAAAAAAGTCAATAAATATTTTTGTATAGAAAAATAACAAACTATTATTAATTAATGTACTTAAATGGGCTGTGAATCGGTTTTAATATTTAACAGATATAAGCGGGAAGAGGTATCATCTACGTTCGTTTTCTTTTTTTGTCTCTGTGAGTGAGGTCTTTGACATTTAGAATTATGATGCTGTTGAAAATGTAAACAAAAGTGAGAGAATGTTCATGGTCATTAGGTATTTATGTTTTCGTTATTACGTATGATACAGAGAGAAATATGCATAGTCAGCAGAGCTTGCGCATCTAGATAAAGTTGGTTTAATTTTCAATCGTATGTAATAATAATCTTTCAATTTTTGTTTTGTTTTCATTAGACAAAAAGAAGACACTTGTGTGTTGAAAGAAGAAGAAGATGGCTCGTACAAAGCAAACTGCCCGTAAATCTACTGGAGGTAAAGCTCCTCGTAAACAGTTGGCGACCAAAGCTGCTCGTAAGGTAAGAAATGCAAATTGCAAAATTGCTTAAAAAAAAAGATTTATAACTTTTGAAATTCTAATAATTTGTTGTTGTTTTTTTTGTAACAGAGTGCTCCGTCAACTGGTGGTGTCAAGAAACCTCATCGTTATCGTCCTGGTACAGTAGCTTTGAGAGAAATTCGTCGTTATCAGAAATCAACTGAGTTGTTGATTCGCAAGCTTCCTTTCCAACGATTGGTTCGTGAAATTGCACAGGATTTCAAGACAGATTTGAGATTTCAATCTGCAGCTATTGGAGCACTTCAGGTATTTTTTTAATTTAATTTTAATAGTTTATCATAGACGATTGAATACAAAGCAATTAATTTTCTTCTTCTTGTTATGTTTATTAATAATTACAGGAAGCAAGTGAAGCTTACTTGGTTGGATTGTTTGAGGACACCAACTTGTGCGCAATTCATGCTAAGAGAGTGACCATTATGCCAAAGGACATCCAATTGGCACGTCGTATTCGTGGAGAACGTGCTTAAATTCAACATTTCTTGTGGATCTCTTGTACTTTTTCGATTATTGATTACTGTAGTAAAAAAAAGTATTCCATGATGATGAGTAGTAGTTTGTATTTGTGGTGTGTGGTAATTAATAATTATATATATATTCACAAAAAGAAAATGATAATTGTAGTAAATAGAAAAAAGAAGCAGCCAGCAAATATTACTTATATGATTTAAAAAAATTAATAACAAAGTTCATTTTTTACTTAAAAATAAAAAGAAAGAAAGAAAGGAATTTGGTTGATCAAAAAAAAATTTGGTGAAAATCAGGGAGCTCACACAATAGAAGATTTCATTAATATTATTATTATTACGTAACTATTATTATGTGTTCGAATTATGAATTTTTGTAAAAGGAAACAAACATCACATCAAATATATATATAAATATACCATCGATTTAATTAATATTAATTATTATAGTTTTGATAAGTGCAGATGAATGACAAGTTCTCTTAATATCTTCTTGTATTATTTTTATTTCTCTCATTATTATTATTATTATTATATAATATACTTGTGATTCGTTGTTAGTAGACGATACTCTATATGAGTAATTGGGATTTGGAATCTTTTGTGAATGTCATTTTCAATAATAATAATAAAAAAAAATACATTGCCGTGTTTTTTAGTATAATCTGTAAATCAATTGTTTTATATGTGCATTTTATTTTACATCTTTAAGTAATAACATTGACAAACTCATAATAAATAAAGCATCTTCCTGACTATAATAACAAACACATCATAATTTTCATAAACATTTCATTTTATTTTGCTTGTTGTTTTTCAATTTCTTCCAATTCTGCAAGACGAAGTTTTGCGTTTTGTATCATTTCTGGGTCGGTTGAACGTCTTAAAACACCCAATAAAGATTGTTTTTCTAATCCGGGTACTTTTTCCCATAAAGGCTTAGCAATTTCTGCATCTATATCATTTTCTTCTCTCAAAAATCCAAAATATGCACAAAAAATTCCTAATGAAATGCTAATAACAAATGGTTGAAACCAAGGAACATCACGATGCTATAAATATAATTAAAATGTCTTAAGTTTTAATTAGTCAATAAATTATTTTAAAAACTATCACATAAATTGACTTACCATACTTCCAGAATGTGTATTTTCTGCTGACCAACTAGCAGCACCTGAAGTTGTGTATTGTATTGGTTGATCTAAATCATCAAACCCTGTGTCATTAGGACCTGTTGTTGGCTTTTTTGGGTTTTCAGAAAAACTGCCAGTTACTTTATTTCTGAAATCAATAGACAAGATAAAAGTATTTGAAGATTATTGTTGATGAGATGATTATTAGCTTTTTTTTATTATACCTGTAAAACTTTAGTAAACACGAGTTTCTTGCTACTACAATATGATTATGAAAACATTGTTTACATACTGAACTAACAAAAGGTCTCAATATATTTGCCGACATTGTTGTTTTTTCTAGTTTTTTGACAGAATTTCTTTCCCCAAAAAATTAATAACAAAAAAACCCTTTCCAGAAGAGACAAATTCAAATTTTTCTACTTCACACGTGCTAATATTTAAAGCGGGAAACTGTATCAGATGAGAAAAACCAAAATATTATTGTTTATGTTATTATTGATGACAGTTCCATTTGTTTGTCAGAAAAAAATTAGTTAAAACAGTGAAAGTATGTAATGTTCAAATTATATTTGAGAATTAAAAGTGTCCAAGATGTATACCAGAGATACTATTCAAGTTTTATTAGTAGCAGAAAAAGTGTTTGTTTTAGTAGTGAAAATAATAGTATTTGTTTAATAGGATTATTATTAAGAAAACGTATTATTTGTTCAAAATCTTATTGTTCATCAAGCAGTAATTCAGAAAAAGAAGACAAAATGCCAACTGTACTCAATGTAGCAGAGAAAAATGATGCTGCAAAAAGAATTGCCAGGTAGTTAACCGAAGTTTTAGAAGTTGAAGGTTCCACTATGTTTTAATTCATTGATTTATTTTATTTGTCTTTGGCAGTTTACTTTCAGGAGCTAGTGCTCAAACGGTAATTATTTACTTAATAGGAGAAAAAGTTGGTCTTTTCATACTAATGATTTATGTCATTAAATATATTTAGCTAAATGGATTTTCACAATATAACAAGATTTACAAGTTTACATATAATCTATGGAATCGACAATGTGACATGCTTATGACATCTGTATCTGGTCATTTACTTACTCATGATTTTACTGGGAGTCATAGAACGTGGTCAGCAGTTGATCCTGTTACCTTATTTGATGCTCCTGTTACAAAAATGTGTCCACAAAATTATCAAGACATTAAGGTATATTCTACTTATTTAAGTGATTTCATTGATTGACTATAATATATTGGTCCAATGTTGTTACTTTATTATTGTGTAGAAAACTTTAGAACAAAAGGCTGTTTATGCTCAAACATTAATTATATGGACTGATTGGTAAGTGTTGTGTATATACCTATTTATTTAATTAAGTTTGATTTTTATTCATTTTTATTCACACAGTGATAGAGAAGGAGAAAATATAGGATTTGAAATAATTGATGTGTGTAAAGCAATTAATCCAAGACTTCAAGTATTCCGTGCTAAATTTTCTGAAATTACTGGCATGGCTATACAACGAGGTAAGCAAACTGATTTTATAGCATATGAATATTATCATCAATTACTTTTTTATTCTTTTTATTTCAGCAATTAATAATTTAGGAAGGCCTGATAAAAGAATTAGTGATGCTGTTGATGTTCGTTCAGAATTAGATTTAAGAATTGGTGCAGCTTTTACAAGATTTCAAACAATGAGACTTCAAAATAAATTTCGACAAGTTTTAAATGATAGATTAATTAGTTATGGAAGTTGTCAATTTCCAACATTAGGATTTGTAGTAGAACGATACAAAGCTATTGAATCATTTATTCCTGAAGAGTTTTGGAAAATAGAAGGTAACAAAGAAGATAGAGATTTATAATCCCGGTGTTTATAAAGTTTAACTTGATTTTTTCTTTGATTGTTTAGTGAGTCATGTTGTTGATAATTGTTCAGTTGATTTTCAATGGTCCAGAGTTCGTTTATATAATCAATTAGCTGTTCAAGTATTATTTGAAAGATGTCAAGAGAATCCTGAAGCAAAAGTTATAAAAGTTCAAAGTAAACCTAAAAATAAATGGAGACCAGTTGCACTAGACACTGTTGAATTTGAAAAATTAGCATCAAGAAAATTAAAAATTAATGCAAAAGAAGCAATGAAAATAGCTGAAAAATTATATACTCAAGGTATCATTAGTTATCCAAGAACTGAAACAAATATTTTTCCAAAAGGTTTAGATCTTGGAAGATTAGTTGATATGCAAAAGGATAGTGCTTTATGGGGTGCATTTGCTACTAGACTATCTCAATCTGGACCAAATCCTAGAAATGGAAGAAAATCAGATCAAGCACATCCTCCTATTCATCCTACAAGATTTGAAGGGAATTTACGTGGAAATGAAGCAAAAATATATGAGCTTATTGTTCGTCATTTTTTAGCTTGTTGCTCAAAAGATGCAGTGGGAAAAGAAACTACAGTAGAAATTGATATTGCAGATGAGAGAGTAAGTAATAATTTCTTATTATTTAATCATATTCATCCATTTTATTAGCTAATAATAATTGTTTTTTTTTCTCTGAAATAGTTTATTGGACATGGACTAACAGTTATAGAAAGAAATTATTTAGAAGTTTATCCTTATGACAAATGGAGTGATAAAGAATTACCAAATTTTGAAGAAGGTGAAACTTTTAGACCAACTAAACTTGATATGGCAGAAGGTCAAACATCGCCACCAAATTTACTTACTGAAGCTGATTTAATTGCTTTAATGGAAAAACATGGAATAGGAACTGATGCAACACATGCTGAGCATATTGAAACAATTAAAAGTAGAATGTATGTTGGCGTTCAAAATGATGGAAAATTTGTACCTGGGCAATTAGGAATGGGTTTAGTTGAAGGATATGATTCTATGGGATTTGCAATGTCTAAACCAAACTTACGTTCAGAATTGGAAGCTGATTTACAAAGGATTTGTGATGGAGTTAGACAACCAGATCAAGTTTTACAAGAACAAGTTGCAAAATATAAACAAGTTTTTATTGAAGCAGTTCGTCAAGTTAATAAATTAGATGATGCAATAGGAAAATTTATTAATCCTACTGGTGCTGACATGCGTGGTCCGCCACCAGATAATAACCCTTCAGGTGGTGGTGGTGGTGGTGGAAGTGGTCCAAGGCCTCCTCCTGGCGGTGGAGGTCCAAATACAGGAAATAATAATAATCCTAATCCTAATAATAAACTTCCTAATTGTAGCTGTGGTTTTGCTTCTGTTAGGTAAATACTTATATTGCTAAAATAATGAAATACTATATTGATATTTATTCTAACTTTCTTTTTTTTCCTTGATAGCCTAAGAGTTAAAAAAGATGGTCCTAATAATGGAAGATACTTTTTTGCTTGTGCTAAACAAATGAGTGATCCTGGGAAATGTAAATTCTTTTCTTGGGATGATACTGGAATTGGAGCAAGCACTTGAACAACAGCGTCAACAACAAAGACAAGCATTTGGTGGTGGTGGAGGAGGAGGAAATAATGTAAGAGGTGCAAGAGGTGGTGGCAGTACTCGAGGAGGAAGAACAAGAGGTGGTGGTACAAATCAATGGCCACAATCAAGTACTACTCGAGGAGGTGCAGGTAATAGCAGACGTGGTACTGGTGGACCTAAGCAGCCACGCAAATGTAGTTTATGCCATGAAGTTGGCCATACACGAAGAAATTGTTTACTTGCTGATGGAGGACCAGACGATGAAGATTTTGATTAAACAAAACAAGTTATTTATTTATACCTTCTCAATTGTTTATTTAAAGTGAAAGTTTTTGTTATATATAATACTAATAATAATAATACGTGCTGTTGTTTGCTGTTGAGTTTATGTAAAAGAGTGTTGTATATATAAGATATTCTAATTTCTATAATTTGTAATTTTCTAAATAAGAAGTCGAGAGTATATTATTGTAATAATTAGTCGTAAATATCTAATTTTATACATTAATAATAATACAACTCAGTTTTACTAGAAATATTCTAACCATACATAATTATAATCAATCAATAATATACAATGACGAGACAAGATACAACAACAACCGTTCTTTCTTTTTCTATATTCTAATTGCAAACCATCTACTCAGTATTTTATTGGTACATGATGAATATATACTATTTTTAACATAATTTGTACTTTACAAAGTCAAGTACATTCACTACTGTAAGCACATTCAATCATTAAAAAGAGGCAAGCTGAGATTCATATACTTAATACCTAGTTTTAAAGCCTTTATATAATACATTAAAATTATCATGCCTGAGAGAAGTGTAGTGAGTTTAATAAGATATAAAAAGTTACTAACATTAGGATTATATATTTAGGTTATTATTACAAATGATTATATATTTATATATTACATAAATTTTTGAACTAGTTTCAGTTCCGAGTCGTAGTATTACATTTTTTCTTGTGCTTATATCATACATTTTAATTATTGGAAGTTTACAGTTGTATATATATATATATTTACGTACGACAAATCAACAACACAATTTATATATATACATTATTTAAACAAAAAAAAAGGTTTAGTGAAGAAAGCACCAACAAAATGACATACTGCGTTTTCGCTTTTCTTTCATTTCACTCTGAAATCAATTTTTTTATACATCATTTATCTCTAATACAACCAAAAATTTACACAATTTACTTTCTTCTAAAACTACACACAATAGCATTATATAATAATGTATATAAAGTAATGAATAGGAACTTCAGTCTCTCCATATCAATATCTATAGATTGGCAATAATACTCGTGTAATATAATATATATACGTACATCAATATCATTCATGATTATTTTAACGACTTTATATACCTTTTACGTAGAGTTTAGACAACATGAGTTTCAACCATATAAGCACACATTCATATATAATATGAGATTTATTTATTCTTCTGAGAAGACTTTGTGATCTGGATATGTCATTTCATTTTCATCATCATGCAATTACTTTTTTTTTCTTTTTACTTATCTCTATTAATAATCGAGTCTACTATACAACCACACACGGTGCTCATATATATCTAACTACATATATATACTTATACTAGACATTTATGTGTGTATATGACATATGACAAGTATTTAGTTAAACGCTTGAACCACATTTTCTAAGTTACAATTTGTAACTTATTTTATATATATCATCATAATTATATATAGTTATGCTCTTCTCTCTCATTGCTTTGATGGACTTTACTATTAAATGTATGATCAGTATCTATCTCAGTGTGTCAATCGTCATTTCTGAGTCTAATTAATCATCATCTTCATCCTCTTCACACATTCGGCTCCTCCTTTGAAGTGACTTCATTTTGTCTTGCCATTCATCTCTCCATTCAATAACCACTGATTGCTTACCAGCCATAAGACCCTGTGTAGAAGAGAGAGTATATATATATATGATTAGTTGATTAATTTATTCTTTTGTGTAATGGTTACATTACCGGTTGTCCATTATTATGTTCATTGCCCATTATCAGATAGGATCTATTTGTCATAAAAAAGAAATTATTATAGGTCAATATTTGACACATTTTTAGAGACACAGAAAGAAAGTGAATTTATTATTTTATACTTACTTGTTCACTTTGATTTTTGGACATTTGCAAACTAAATCCTCCTATATAAAAAAAGCATTACGAGTTTTTTAGTTGCAACATACATTATACTCAAAAATACATATATGATTGATTATATGTTAACTAACCATTCTAACCCAAAGAAAAGCAGAACCACGCCGAAGCCTAGATTCTCTTGACTTTTTAAATACAGCTAAAACATTAACTGTAAACCTTGCCCATTCATCCACTGTTTACTCGAGTTAGAATCGATGCTAAAATGGCTACAAAAAAAAGTTAAAGAAGGATTTTTTTATTTATTATACATCTTTTTAGATGCTCATTTAATAAATAATTTGTGTTTCGAGAGTGAGAGTTAACTCACTCATCCCATTAGGGCTCATTTTAAGATATTTAAGGACAAAATTCCACTGTTTTTGCCATGTGCGTTCATTACTTTATACCTCTAAATAAATTCTTTCTACTACTTGGACAATGAACTGAAAATGGTTTAGCTTTCGACAAGGTACGCAGTTTGCCACTTTCCACTTATGCTCTTTCCCTTTTCCTTCCTGTTACAAGTAAATGTTATGTATGTGCACTTATATATATTATATAGCTACTACTAAAAGCTTTCTCAAACCTCAAATTCCTCTGGGAATCTTATTGTAATTGCCTACCTAAGCATTATATACCATAAGAACCTACGAATCTGTCGCTTGGAGCTTCATAGTGAGTGGTCAACTCGAGTCTCACAAACATGGTTGGTCAACCACATCAAGTTACTACTTTCTCCAGATCAGGTTTTTAGTCTATAGTATGTAAGTAAGTAATGCTCCTGTTACAGAATTACGTAACAGTAACAACATATTTTTTCTTTTCGTCTTGTCAATTTTCTCACTTTAGTAAAAGGCAAAAAGTATGTATAGGTGATTTATAAGAGTAAAATACGGAGCGACATATAGGAAGGATTTTCTAGTTGGATTAGTGTTGGAGTGAAACTCAAAAAATGCATCTCAAGGAAATGCACTTTTCAGTTTACGCACTTTTCCACCCTATTGCATTTTTGCCTTATGCTCTTACTTTTTTACCTAAAATGTGAAGAAGTTGTCGTTTTTCCTCCACTAAAGATTTATTAATGTGTTACAATTTACAATGTTAATAGCTATAGTTGAATTTTGACTTGCTACAACAACTAACCTTTAATAAATTTAAATAAACGACTGAATACTAGTAGCATAGCTCTATCGGTAACAACTATTGCCCGTGACAAATTGTCGGCAACTATTACATTTCCTCACATATCTATCCTCAAATACATTTACGCATTAACTATATGTAGTTAGAATCGACAAATTACTCTAAACCCAAAAAGTTTAGCGAAGCCAAAACTAACATTTCATTTTCTAGAACAAGTATAATATATGAGACTTTATTTATGTCCTATATCTCTAAATGTAGTAGTATTCTTCTCCATTTCCTTTACTCGATCATCTCATTTACTAAAACATTGAGCGAGAAAGAGAGAGAAAATATCGTCGTAAATCCATGTGGATCGAGAGAGACTAACAACATTTACTCAATTTCTATATCTCTCTCCCCACAAACGAATTTTGCCCATTGCCATCTTTTCTTCACAACACTTTATTTTACTTAAACTTTGATAAACTTGATTTTCAGCGACAACTTTAATCATGCCTTCCCCTTCTTTTACTTTTATGGTATATTTGCGGAATGACTAAAATAAAATGATACTTTGTCTCATGTACTCCAAGTATAGTAAATGTCACTCAAAGTTGACAGTTTAGTAATCTTTATATAGTCTAAGCTTAAGAGATGTATTATATAGTTTATATATTCTGTAATTGACATATGAGGCTTTTAGTTTCTTTCTTAGCATTTCATTAAATAAAAACTTGCAACGCAGTAGTGATAATGAAAACAAACTCAAGGCTTTGTAATTAGAGCTTATAATAGAGAATGAATATGAGAATGAAAACTAAAGAAAGTTTTCTTTTTCTGCTATTTTTTTTGTCTATAATATATACACAGGTTCTTGTGATTTTGTTACCTTTCTATTTTGCAGAAAAGAAAAGAGTAGTACTAATGGGATTTTAATAGAATTTGTGAGACAGTGGAAATGTTTTACTATTATATAACGCATTGGTTGC
>VCNE01001587.1:0-13516 GCA_009869805.1 Oncopodura yosiiana
GATGTAAAAAGAGATGAGTTCTCTTATTCTTCTCCAGTAAGTAGTACACTTCAAGTTTCAAGAGAGAGGATGACAAAAAATCTCTCTCTCTACATTTAAATGCCACATAGCTGAGTATGTATATACATAATAATATATCTAAATATCTTTATGAATGATCTTCTGTTCTTCATCTACTCTTATATTTACTTAGTGTTCACGTTACAAGCACCTGAATTGTCCTACATAGATACTAACATATGTATATAGGATGGTATACATATATGTACATTTGTACAATTGTACTTTTCTTTACATATTGCATAGAAGCACGCTTTACTGTATTGCAAGACTTTTTCTATCTAACTTTCCATAAAAATCTGGTCCATTTACAGAACAGATAATTTCTACCTTGGAAGCATCAGACCATAGCAAAAAGCGGAGTTCTTCTTTTCTGCTTCCACACTCCTCCTTGTCAATCTAATCTATTCATATATCTTTTAATTCAACTGGACTTGCTGGACTTAAAAAAAATCCAAAGATGAGAGAGAGGCTCACCTTATGAACTTGCATTTGAATTTACATGGATCTACTTGGTTGGAAATTCACACGACCTTTGTAGCTTTGGTATACAAAGTGTTGAGTGCAAAAACGAGGAATTAAATAAAAGGCGTTTGTGCAAATTTTTGTTGAGATGCACAATTTACGCTTCCACCTACACCTAATTAGCATAGTACTATTGACGTCAAAATCAACATTAATATTTTAAAAATGTGTTTCAAATGCCCCATAAAGCACTCGTGCATAAACTTTACAAGTGTCTTTTTATTTCTACTAATGCATTCATATATATGCATTTGGGTATTTCTGTATTTCTACAAAAGTACTTGAATACCTGATGTTGCATAAACTTCATAAATACTCAAAGTAGTAAAATAAACCTTAACCTTGGTATGTTTTGAAAAGAGTAGAGAGAGAGAGGAAATGACATAGGGATTTATTCTTATGGCCAGTCACTCTAATTGCTACTCTTATTTTTGTATGTTACCAAAATAAATCAAAATATGAATGTATATAGTTATATAGTAAATCACTTTACATACCATTATTATTAGGATGAAAAATAGTGTTGAGAGCATCATCAACAAAAGAGGTGGGATGTCGATTACTGTTGAGGTGGACGAGATGATGTTGAATTTCTATGACTGTAAAATTAGAGAGAAGGGGCAATGTTAGATAAAATATTTGGCATTTTTTTAATATCAAGTTATCATAACTTTTATTATGTACCTTCGTCACTAGTTTCATCTTGTTGATTGAGTGGTGCCATTGTAAAAATATGAAACTTTTTTTTTACTTTACACAAACTGTCACGGCCAGAGCAATCAATATGCGGCTATCACAATCAAACCATTCACAACTTTCAATGTTTTTTTCCTATTGCTCTTGTCTCAAACTAGTACACACTGATACTTTGTGTGTATATCACTTTTAATCAATTGAAAAGTCACATTTTGTAAATGATGAGTACAACAAATTCTTCTTCTTCTAATACACTTTCTTAAATATTTAAGTTTCCTGATCATATGAATCAATAAACCAGTTCAAAAGTTTCTAAAATTTTCTCTCAAAACTAGCAGTATTCAGTAAATTCATAGAGTAAGGCTGCTTATCTTCTTGACGCGAGAGAGAAAAATTTTACTCTGTCTGTAAAACAAGATTAAATAATAATGCTGGAAATGATGATGAGCAAGACTCCATACTATTCAGCACTGCATATACATATGTATGTATAAAGTTAGTACAATGAAACATATAAGGCCGGTATATTATTTACTTCAGTACACACGATACACTTTTATCTTCTTGGCAATCAAATGATGAAAAAAACTATATTATAAAATGGTTGTTAGAACTCTCCACACTAATGGAATAAACCACACAAGCTGGAATTGAAATACAATGTTTAAAAGTTTATGGCTTTCTGAGTTGAAATGATGAATTTAATGAAACTTGTTGTAGAGCTGAAATGAGTTTCCAGTTAAAAAGTGTCTATTGGCTTGAGGAGAGTTGTTGTACTTGTACTTGTTATATTGTAAGCTTGAGATGTAGAGTAGGATGATGGTATTACAATGATCACATTATTACAACACTTGGTGGCTTGGCTTGAGGTAAATAGAAATGAAGCTCTGTGTATATATTGATATACATTAGAAGTTTTGCAGAGCTACTAAACTTGACAATATTTTTGCTACAATAGAGTCCTCCTCCAGTTCTTTTATTGTAGAGACTTTCCAATTTTTTTTATTGTTGTCAGTTACAAACTCCATAAGATGAATGAGAGAGAGAGAGAGAAACATCTGAAGTGCGTAACTCTCTGGAGTCTAATGGACCTTACCTTTTCATTTTCTAAAACCCAAGTTTAAAATCTTTTCAAGTATACATACTAAATGTAGATAGTAACCCAAAGTCACACTTTATTACCTGTTGACAATTGATATACTACTTGGGTTCAGTGTATACTGGAATTTCTATACTATGTATATGAGAAATATATATATAAACCTTATTTAACTCCCACAATTCTTTACTGTCTAGACAAAATAAGAACCAAAATCAAACTTGTGAACCAACAAACTGTCAAAGGTCTACAACTCTGCTATATGTATATATTCACAAAATAACATGAACCAAAGAGCACTTCTTGGTAATAAGAAAATATATAACACCGGTAATAACATACAGAGTTCTTATGATTTTATAGTGTGCAAGTGTTTGTAGTAAAATGTTTAACTTGTAATAAGGAACATGATGAATAAAAATAAGACAATGAGGATTTTATTGAATAGTACAACTTCACTCTTACATTTACGGTCTATAGTATATAGACTCGATCCATTCAGAGTGAATAATGTTAATAGATTGTTAACTGTAGATTAAGTCAAACAATAGGGTATCAAAGCATTGAAACTAATAATATGTGATATGCTATAGTCAAATTACTCTACATAAAGCTATGCGCATATATAAGTAATGATAGGCAGAGGGTGGAATAAATCCAAAACTTAGGCAGATTTTTTTTTCACCAATTTCTCACACATTAGTTAAACCCTCTCATGTCGGTTTTTACACTAAAAACCAGTATATACATACGTAACATGTGATAATACATAAATCAAAAGGTACTGGAGAAGTTATATTTGCAATAAGGAAAAAAGTTCAATTTAATGATCAAGTCAATCTGACAGGAATTTTTTCATTTTATGATACCGATCAGCAATTCAATATATTATACATTATGCAAAAATATTTTTGAGGCACAATATGAATGACACCTGCTATATGACATTGAAAAGATATCAATCAAAAGTATTATAGTTAAAAAAAAGAAGATTGCTTCTACTTCTTGCAAGTCATGTCACCAACTGTTTCTTTGACGTATATTAGTATATTACTATGCAAAGACATGATTACTATGAATATGTCATTTCAAGCATGTAGGAAAACAATGGTTAGTAGAGTCTTGCCTGAATACAAATTAGTAGAGTAAGTAATTCTTTGTTGAATATACTATATTTTTTATATTGTATCAGAATTTTTTCTCGGAAGATATTGAAAATATAAAACGCAGCTTGAGGTGTTTAGAAGAAGGTAAGTTGGGTATTTCAACTGTCTTCATCAATTTACTTTATTTTAAAAGAAGCCTGGAGAAGATTGAGTGAGTGACAATCCAGACATCACGTCACAACAAGAAATGAGTAATTTATCCAGAAGAAGTAAAACCATAAGTCACGCATGCAATAGTAATTAGACAGACATATATATACAATACCGCCTTTGACTAAAACTAAAACAACTTAAACACACGTAACTAACAATAGTCATGCAAAACTGATGTAGAGATTTAGAGAAGAGTAAGATATATACAGTGGATAATTAAAGGACTCGAAAAAAAGAAATGTTTTTATGCGTTACAAATACACTATCTTGGGAAATGAAAATCTTATTTATTTGTACTCTGGACTTTTATATTGTGAGAGAGCCAATACTTGTTTCTCACGCACGCATCATCCCATAAAAAGATAAAAGATATTATTATGCGAATTTTATTTTGCTTTGTTCTTTATATTCTGGTAGAAATTGCGTTATTGTATGTTATATGAGAGTGAGTCATATATTTATGTTATACACTGTTTATGAGTCAAAGTCAAGTTTAAAGCTCTTGCACAATTCTATCTTTGAAGTTAATTGGCACATCATTTTCTGACTGGACGCTGTTTAATTTAAATAG
This sequence comes from Oncopodura yosiiana, assembly GCA_009869805.1. Classification (NCBI taxonomy): domain Eukaryota; kingdom Metazoa; phylum Arthropoda; class Collembola; order Entomobryomorpha; family Oncopoduridae; genus Oncopodura; species Oncopodura yosiiana. The sequence continues at coordinate 4,271 of VCNE01001587.1, forward strand.
AATTTAAACAATGACTGACTTGAAAGACAATGATACTTTTTTTAAAACTCTTTGTTTGTTATATTTCTAATTTTATAAATTCGTGAGTTGTATTCATTCAAAGTACATGAGCTTCAAGAATGAGACATTCTTTGCAAGATAGTTGAATTCTTTGGAAGTTTTTTGAGAGAGAAATGAGTTTAGATCTATCACGTTTCGGTTTCGGTAGAGCATGATTAAATTCTGACTCAAAGGTTTTGAGATAACTTTTCTCACGCTGACTCTACTGGAGAATTGTGAATGAGTCAGAATATATGTATATATGTCTTATTTGTGTCATGATATTATACATAGTGAATTTGACGTCTTTTTTCAAATGATAATTAATAAACTATTTTTACAATGTACCAAACTTTTCCAGATCACAAACCATATGGAACACTTGATGCCATTACAGCACAACTAGATTTAACTAGCATTTTCTTTTTGAAATGTAAATTATTATGGAAAACATCAATTCCTATAATAGACCCCACATTAAATATATTTTTAAGTAATTGGATCTGACTTTGATATGACAGGACAAACAATTTATATATAAACGTGTGCCTAAGGTCATGTATAAGAAGTTAGCAACAAGTCCACTACTACTATCAAATATGAATATCTGCAAAAATGTAATTAAAGTCTCATCTTTATCTATTGCAATTACAAAGTCTAGACTATAAATCGGGACGATATGCACTACTAATTCTAACACGTGTAGAAAATAGAAAACCAGTTTTTCGACATCTAGACAGATATTCATGTCTTGGATCAATATTATTGTACGGGAATCACGATTTCCAAATAGAAATTTTGAGATACTTCAATTATATGAAAATTTCATTCTTTTCAACATTTTCAAAATATTCCTGCAATTTATGACATGAACTTCTGGCTAAAGACTACAAGAAACTCGTTTGTTTTGCTTTTCTATTATCATCTAAAAATTTTACAATGAAATCCAAAGATATTAAAAATAAATCTGGAGTAAAATAGTAAAATTCTTGGATCAGTTCATATTCAGAAAATTCAGAATGAATCGAAATAAAAACTCATGAGGCTGAACAAAGTAAATTCTTAGCTGTTATATCACGTTACTTTGTTTTTGCGCGAAGTTGAATATTAAATTTTTTGAGGTGCACACAAACTTTGAGAAAATATTGCCAAAAAGTGAAAGGTCCAGTTTCTTTTCAAAATTTNTGAGGTGCACACAAACTTTGAGAAAATATTGCCAAAAAGTGAAAGGTCCAGTTTCTTTTCAAAATTTTTATCAAAATTTGCTACAACGGAAAACTTTACTTATTTTAAGAATTATGGTAAGTGTTTAGCTTTATTTTGTATATTAATGCAATGTAGAAATAAGATGACGCAACTTTTTCGGTTGTTTAATTATTTTTAGGACGGAATGTCACAGAAATCTGGCTCATCGCCGCAAAGAACTGGACAAAAAACTGGAAGTACAGAAACAGAAGATGACTCAGAATCTGAAGAATCATCCTCCTCTTCTTCTTCTTCTTCCTTATCTAAATCTCCAGTCAATGATTTAGAAACTTTTCGTAAACAATGGGAAGCTGAATTACAAAATGCCAAAAAGAAAAAGTCATCACAACAATCATCATCACAAGAAGAAAATAAAAAATGAATCAATTGAAGAACAGGCTCGTAAACACTTTTTAATGGGTGTTAGACTTGAACGACAAGGCGAATTTTATGATGCTGTCAGATGTTATCGTCGTGCTGTACAATTAGTTCCGGATATCGAGTGGAGAGTTGACAGACAACAGCAATTAACATCACATCAGGATTCATCTAATCAATCATCTCAACCTACTCCATCTCATTCTGATAATGAAGAAGAAGAAACGGATGATATAAATGATGATGAAGATGAAGAAACTGAATTGGTCAAAAAATTTCTAAAAATCATTGAAGCGAGAGGATGGGAATTTTTTCAAAAGGCTAAACCTGATAGTACTAAAACTCATCTGAATCAAATTCCTGTTGAAATATTGACATATATTTTGAGGTATTGTAAACTGCTAATTAGCAATTACTTATGAGTCAACAAGTAATACTCATATTGGTCTTTTTAAATAGATGGGTAATTTCAATGGACTTGGATGTACGAAGTCTTGATTTGCTTTCTCAAGTTAGTCGAGGTTTCTATTGCATTTGTAGAGATGAACATCTTTGGAAAATGGTTTGTGAAAGGATAAGTATAGCTTTTAAGTAATTTTGTAAATACATTTTCTTCTTATATTATTAATCTTATTTATTTTTTATAGAGTCTGGTGCTCATCACCACCACCAATAACTTTTGGATATCCTACATATCGTGACATGTTTTTAAACCGTCCTAGAGTTCGTTTTGATGGTGAGGCTCTTATATTTCTAACATAATTTTATAAAATATTTCTAACATGTCACAAATTATAATACTCTTATAGGTTGTTACATTAGCAAAGTCTCTTATATTAGAGCTGGAGAACATTCATTTCAGGATGAATCTTATCGACCTTGGCATTTAGTTGATTATTTTCGTTATATTCGTTTCTTTCCTGATGGTCAAGTTTTATTTTTAACTAGTTCAGAAACACCTGCATCAACAGTTGGATATTTACGTGATAGACAACATCATAAAAATCCAGCAACTATGACAGGACATTATCGACTTTATGATGAAAATACTATATCTGCTGTTGTCAAAAAGCCATCATCTACGCCAATACAAGCGACAGCAGGATCAAGTCGTTCAATTAAAGCATTAAGAGAACAACCAAGACAAGAAAATATTTTTCATATGGAATTTGAGATAGGTGCTTTAAAATCAAAGACAAATTGGACATTAAAATGGAAGCATTACGTTGCATATACTCAAAAGTTTAATGGAGATACTAATCACTCTAATAATAATAATGTTGCTACTTTTGATTTAAGTCCAGCAAAATTTCCTCCATTGTACTTTTCAAGAGTAAAATCCTATACAACAAGAGCTGATGAAGTTTTGAAGTAAATTGTTATATATCTAGTCTATTAATGACATACTGAAGCATTGTATACATATGTAATATGACATGTGTGATTTAGTTGTAAGAGAATGAAATGATATGTAAGTATATTTGTGAAACGTTAAAGGTTAAGAAATATATAATGCAATCAATATATACATTGTTGTCACTTACGACCAATTGGCAATGACATTTTATTGCATATTATCACTCACGTTGCGATGGTCTCATACGCCATTGAAACATCTTGAGATCCAAAATTTCGAAACTCTTGTAGATTTGTAAAAAATACACAAGAAATTAATTTTGATGTGAAATATTGCAATCATGTCTATACCTACTACCAGATCAGGAAGTACATTGAATACCGAAGTTCCTGTTGACGCTGCAAATCGTATTGAATCTGTAAGTAGACTTAATTTGAGTGTAATATGCATCAGCTAAACTACTCTATTTCAATTCAGGATGTAGATGTAGGAGAAACACTATCAAAAATTTTACTCAAAGAAGCCAAATCAAGAAAAAGTCTAGGAGGAGATGAGTCTGCTAGATCCAAAATTTCAATTGATTTACTATCAGACACAGAAGATGTAAGATTATATATTTTTCTAATGCATTTTTAGATTCTCATCATGTAACAAAAATTAATACAGGAAAACGAAGAAGGAGATGAAGAATATGATACTTTAGAAGTTTGTTTGAAATCGGATGCTAACTTGGAGGCTCTGTTAGACGAAGAGAAACAACAAGAAAGAAAGGACAAAAGTAAAAGTCGAGTATTATTTCCACAAGGACAATCTGATGATGAATATCTTGTAAATAGAAATTTTTAACCTGACTTTCTTACATAACCAATTAATTAATTAAAGTTATTATAGGGAGAATCACTCTCAGCTAGTTCATTCATTCTTGGTCTTGAACAAAAGAAACATTCTCAAGCAGTCGAAGATTTTGCACTTGATGGAGCTATATTAGCACTTTCTAGAAAATCAGAACAAAAACAACTTGAGGAAGAACAATATGATGGTATTGGACAAAAAACACAATCGGCTCCTGAAGAAGAAGAGGCAAGTAGAACTATTACAACAGCAGCAGCAGCAGATGAAGGAGGTGAATTAGAGTTGGTAACTTGAAGATAGTAATTTAACTGATGATGGTTTCAATAAATTAAGGTTAGTTTAGGGTACATATTCTTATACATATTCTTGGCAATTTGTCATAAAAATTCTGTCACATAACTATAATTGAAATTTATTTTCTTCACAGAGATTTATTTGACAAAGTAATGATTGATCTTGATGAAGCAAGACAATTAGGAATACCCTTAGATGCAATAAAAAGTCAATTTAAAATCTTATGGGACAGAATATTAGCAATTTATGAAAATATTATAAATGTTAGTATTACTGATGGACAATCTGATATTAGTGATGAAAAAGAACCAAGAAGTTTATTAGCTAAAATGGCTCATGATGATCCAGAATATACAACAAAATTAGGTAGAAAATTAATGTTAGCTTGGAATTTATTAGATAAAGTTGAAGAAGATAAGTAAAAAACATCGTGGAAAATTGAAACAATTAAGAATAGATATTGCTCAATTAAAAAAAGATTTGTCATCAACAGCAGCAAGGGAAAGTCAAGAACAATTAGCAGAATTACATGCAAGTAAACGTAAATTATTAGAAGAACGTGATAATTTAAAAAGAGACTATATAAAATTACAATCAACATATAATTCTTTAAAAGATAAAAAAGATTTGCAAACAGAACGTAGAATTCAAGCAGAAGAAATAACAAAATTTGCTGCTGAAGAAGAAATTGCACAAGGTGAGGCAATACTACGTGAAACTTCTCGTAAACAAAAAATTGAAGAAGATATTACTTATATGACACAAGAAACTGAAAGTAAAACTGAAGCAATTGAAGAAATGAAAAAGAAATATACTGAAGCTAAATCTGAAATTTTACTTTTAGATAAAAAACTTAAAGATCAAAGAATGGCAAATATTAGAATGTCAAAAGAAATTGAAGGTTCAGCAGATAAATTGGATGAACTACGTGAACAACTTGAAAAAGAAACTCAAAAATTAAAATCATTAATTACAGATTTAATGAGACGTGAAAATGAAAATGAAAACAAGAGAAGAGATTTGACTGAGCTTTATAAAGAAATTGATGAATGTAATCGTGAAAGGATGACTAATGTTAGAAAAAATGAAGAAATGAAAGCAACAATTGATAAAGTTGAAGCTAAAAAGGAAGATTTAAGAGCTAAAATTGTTGTATTAGAAAAAGATTTAGAAGCTGCTGAGAAAGATATGGAAAATAATCGTAAAAAAGTTGATGAATTAGATAGAGAAAGATCATCACTTAATCGTCAACTTCATCGAGCAGCAGCAATAGCAAATGATAATGATAGTCGAGCTAAAGTTCATGCAGTAGCTGTTCATAATTTGAAAACTGAAATTGATGCATATCAAAGAGAAATTGGAACTCAAAAAGATATGATTGCACAATTAGAAAGAGAAAGAGATATGTATAGTCATGAAGCAACAAAATTAAGTCAACAAGTTGTTATACGATTAGAAGATATTAAAAAATTTGATACAAGAATATTTGATTATAAAACTAAACTAAGTAAATTGGAAGAACAATTGAAAAAACAAACACAAATTTATGAAGCTGCTATTGTTGACAAAGGTGTTTTTGAGCGTGGCTTACGTGAAACATTACAAAATATTTTTGAAAATGTAACAAGAGTTCGTCATTTAACTCATCATATTAATTCATTAAGAATGCAAGTTAGAGAAAAAGATGAAATTATTGCACAAGATCAAAAACGTTATGATCGAATTCAAAAAGAAACTGCTTTCTATACAACTGAAAAAGAAAGAATGAATCATATGGCAATTGATATGCAAAGAATTGTTGAAGCTTTAGAAGCTGAAAGAACAACATTAAGTTGTTCAATTGCTGAAGCTGAAAGTGAAATGGGTAAAGAAAAACATTATGTAATGGCTGCTGAGTCAAGAAAAGAAAATTATATGAGAAAACTTATGCATAAAACTGATGAGCTTAAACAAACATGGGAACAATGGAGAACTTTACATTCTAAAATAAGAATTGGAGCATATCATTATCGTATTATAATGGGTGAAATTAAATATCTTCGTAAAAACATTGTCCAAGTGAAAAGACAACAAATCATTTTTAGAGGAAGTGTAAGAAATATTAAAGAATTTCAACATGAAATTGCTGTTTTAGAAAATCTAATTGCTAAAGAAGTTTGCATGTGCAATTGTCTTTATGATTGTATATCAAGACCATTAAATGTTCATCGTTGGAGAGCAATGGAAATTCTTGCACCAGAATCTTATGATATGATACAAAAAGTAAATTCAGTTACTAAATTATTAGTCAAAAGTAATGCAGAATTACAAAAGAAAATTCAAGAAACTGCTGATAATGAAGAATTTTATGTTGAAGTTAGAGATATTTTAAAAAGAAGTCCAGGATTAGAAACTCCAGAAGAAAAAGTTTACCTTCAACATTTAGTTAAAATGAAAAGGCAACAAGTGGAAAGATTAGATCATGAACTATTTGCTTATGAGTCTCAAGCAGAATATTATAAAAGTAAAAGGAAAATTGTAGAAGAGCAATGGAAAAAATTGAAAAATGAATATTTTAAAGTTGCTGATACTTTGCCAAAATGTTTACCAATGTCTAGAGGTCATACACCAATAATGAGAATGCCGAGTGCTGGTGTTTGTAAAAGTAGTATCAAAAGTGCTCGCAAACCTACTAAAAGTACTATTAAAGCAAGTGCTACTGCTACTAAACAAAATTTGTCAAAAGTTCCAACTAAGAAAATGATATCTGGTATCTATAGTTGGAAGCAGTAAGGGTAGCTCAACTTCTGTTAAAATGCCAAGTAAACAAATTGTTCAACTAGAGCCAAGTGTAAAGACTTTATATGTGGATAGTAAATGTACATTTAATAATTTGGAAAAGTCACAAAGTGCTTTTACCAGTTATGATGTCTCACGTACTCTATCAGCAATTTCTGAACATGAGTATCAAGAAGAGTAAATTTTTTTATATAAGGAAAATTTATGAAATAAGTAAAAATAATGATTTATATGGACTTTGTAAATAAAATATAAAGTGAATGAACTCTCTCTCTCACTAATATGAAACGCCTACAATTTAAGTAAATTACATAGGGTGTATAATTAGTGGTCATCTTCATTCTTCAGCTTTCTAAATCAAAAAACCTTAAGGTCAAGGACAAATGTTGAGGTGTAACAAACGCTTATATAGGTATTTCACTTTTTTTATTTCCTCATATATCATGATCATGCATACATATATTATATATATCAAAACAAAACACGCGTTAACAATATCATTCTAATGAATAGCTCATCATTTTGTCTTCTCTCAAAAGTCACGTACAAGTACTTTACAACAAGAGAAACGTTGTCGTTTACAAAAAGAACCATAACCACACTCACATTCAAGTTTTATTACTAAAAAGTACATTCATGCTATATACTAGCTTAATTATTATAAATGTGTACTGGTAAATTGTTTTTATTTGTAAGAATTCAGTCGATAGCACAAGCTTTTAATATATGAAATTTTGTCTTAAACTTCAACTGGATTTCCTGCATCAAATATTCTTGCAAAGATTCCATTAGGAAAATCTTTTCCCATTCCACTTCTTTCAAAATGTTCTGATACTTTTGATACCATGTTCATTATTCCAATAGGTAAATATAAAACACGTCTTCCAGTTTCTAAATAACGACCAATACGAGCAAAAAGGCCTTCTGAAGTATCTTCTGATTTACTGGAACTTGAGCTTGAGATAGTAGCAGCAGTACGAAGATCATAATCTTTTCTTTCCAATGGTTGTTGTTGTTGGGAAACTACTGGTGAAGCTGCTTCCACTTGTTCTGAACTTTCTGGTTGTCTGAAGATTACATTTTTGATATAGTAGCGAAGTAAATTACTGGAGAAAGAGTCATCACCAAATATATCTGAACGTCTAGTTTCTACTGGATGACAATTTATAGTTGAAACTAGAGATAACAACACTACTGCAACAGTAGCACAACAACATGAAACGTAAACAGATGAAGATTTCATTTTGTTATACAACGAAGAGAGACTTTCAAAGTAATTTCAACAATATGATATCAACAACAAGTCAAAATCTCAACTGAGAAAAAGCCATGTGAGTACAAAGTCATCTTATAAGAAGAAAAGGAAAGTGAGAGTTGAGAATTTTACATTGGCCAAAAAACCGGTCTCCATTATATTGCTCTTTCTATATGTGTGTGTAATATGATTACATACATTTTGTTGTTTCAATCGTAATCAACAAGCCAAGAGCCAAACCTTACAGAATCTCTCTCTCTCTCTCTCTGTCTTGTCAGGTCACCTCTCTTTTCTTTCCTTCCGGCCCTCTTCTCAACAAGAAATTATGCCTTTCTATAGGAATGCAGCATCTCTCATCATCTTGTGTAAGTAAATAGTTTGTGAATTTACTAAAAAGGTGTCAACTTCCTACTTCCTTCCTTCCCGTCATCATCGAAAGGAATAAAAAGTAGACCATCATCACAGATCACCACAAACATATATTATATGAAAAAAATTCTTCCTTCCTGTGTACTATATAATTATGTCACGCATTTTTTCTACTTTTATGCAATCTAACCACAGAAGAATAATAATAATTATCACATTATCGTTACTTGTTCAACAACAAATTACATGATTTTGATTACTAATTGAGATATGACATGAAAAGTGCAATGAATGATTTTTATGACTGTCACTGACAAAAATGTCAGTAATAAAATAACATGGCACACAATATAATTTTTTTTCTACGGCCAAAACCAAAGAACCACAAGTTCACTTTTTTATTATATTCCCAGTAAGCATTTATTCTTTTTAAACATATGTTATTATTATTATTACGCAATTACGAACGAACATTATTTTTTGACAGTTAAAATGAAACGACAGACACATACTTCTTGTGCATTATTTTTTTTTTTTTTTTGATTTTTCCAAATGTATTCATAATATTTTTATTATTATTTTTTACTTAAACTTACTTTGAATTTTACTCTGTTTTATATTATTTTTATGACTTAATTAACTATTAACTAGTAAATTATTCATCAATCAGTATTCTGCT
>VCNE01001588.1:0-22006 GCA_009869805.1 Oncopodura yosiiana
GACGAAGATAGTAATTAATCAATATATTATAAAGAGTTTTATTTATTTCAAGAAATGGTGATAAAGTGATAATAAGTAAATTACAATACACAACTGAATAATCTTGAATAATGTCCAGTGTATACGTAGAATACCTACGTAAGAACATTTTAAAAATAAAATTAACATTCCATCCTTGTTGAATAATATAAGTAGAGTACAACAATGTAGAACATAATATAAATATAGTTATATACATGCATGTAAGCAATTTTTTGTTTAAAACATTTTGTCTTTTTGAGATTCTTCTTCTATCTGTTTCATTGTTTGTTTTATCAATAATAATAATAATAAGCAATTAAATAATACAAGTATATACACTGCATGCTAAAAATTTAAGAAAAGAAAAATATTAATATGTCTCTCTTATTCTTGTTATTTAGTCGTGCTACATAATAATGCATAATCTTCTGAATGTATGAAAATTCCAAACAAAGTTGAAAATCATGTATATGAGAAATTGAGAGAAGAAGGGCTTGGTTAATATTAATATTCAGCGGAGGACAGCAGCATATATATACACAAAATAGTGGTTTATTAAAACTTTTGGAATTCAGAAACTCCCTTCTTCTAGAATTCTCTTTCTCTTGTTGTCTGTCGCATGCATTTACAAATTAACAACATAATATAAATACAAAGTCTGAGAAATGCAAGAGAAGAGAGTGCCTCTCAAAATGATTTCTACATATATAATCATTATTATAATATGGCTGATGAACAAAACAGCATTCCCTTTCCTTTAGCAGAGAGACAGGAAAACACAAACCAATTATTTTATTACTACTGAGAATATATGTTTTTTACTATTAGATGACCTATAGAGTTCAGTTTGATCAGTCAAGTCAAGAGAAGAGGCATAGAGTCCATCATTATAATTACATTTGATATGTACGACAACGCACCCAAACAAGTGTATACTGTGGTTCGTTGGGAACTTTGTTCATTCTTCATTATTATGAATACGTTGTATGAATTAAGCACGAATCGTCTCTTGCTGCTTCACTACATTTGAAACTATTATGTATAAAGTCTCTACTAGTCAATCAAATTACTTTCCTTCCTGTATAGTAGTTGTCTTATTATGCTGCTCTCATGATGTGTAATACAAAGTTCATAAACTCTAATGTCTATAGGCTCTCTAAACTCTCTATTCAAATGTAACAACTGTCTAAAACTTGGTAAATTCCAAGAAAAATGTGTTTTACCTTTTTCCTTCACTTAAACTCAAGTCAAGTCTAGCCATAATATAATATAAAACCAGACCAGCAAAAGAGTCATTACTTAATGTAATGTTGTACTTTTATACAACCTTCCAAGAATACTAACAATACATTATAAGTTATTATTATTAGCACATGAATTATAATAATGTAGGAGAGAGAATAGATATATTGTCGTCTAGCTACAACTTTTTTTTGTCTCCTTCCGTCTTTTCTACTAAGCTGAGATTTTCTTAGAAAAATGACTCGACTTTCTCCATATGCCTTATCACTTCACATCTGCTATCACTTTGTCCTTGATTACCTATGTGTAAAATAAATCCCTAAAAAAATCTTTAACAGAAAACATCTTTCAGCATCATTCATTAAAAATTGTAAAAAAAATGTTGAATGTGGCGAAAAGTTGAAATTTACTTCAAAGTTTGATCAAGCTAATGAAGTTCCCAATGAAAAATCCACAGTGTATTATATCTATAGACAGAGGAAAATTAAAATGTGCAATAATCATTAGTATATATATATACTCTATACTCAATCTCAAATCTCTCACGTTTATATACGTTATTATTATTAACTGTTAGGTAGGTTTTCCCTTATTTGCTTCAATAGCTGCCGACGTCACGGACATTGAAACTTCTCTCAAGTATTTTATAAAAATAATCCACTCTATATATACTATATAATATGCAAATATACTCCACAGTCTGTAAACCTTGCATAATCAACTTACTCGTGTATTCACTTGTAGAGATAAGAACCAAGTCCCAAAAGTCAACGTCAAAAAACAAATCAAAACCACTCAACTTTATTATTGCCTACTTTTGTCTAATCAAATTCCAATAATACTAATCTCTCTCTCTTTCTCTCGTCAATTTATATATTAGAAAATGTCCTAGAAAAAAAGCATTAGAAAAAACAAAAGAGTCTCTCGTCATCATTTTTATGATCAATTTGATATTACATCACGGTTCCTCTTTTCATCTCACAATTGCTCTCAATAATCTTTCTTTAGAGAGCTAGACTGCCTTGATTTGAGTCGTTTAATACTTACTTTTTTGCCGACAATACCAAAACAATGTATATAGACAGATATAACAGTGCAAGTAAATCTCTCTCTTTCTCTCTCTCTGTATTTTTGTAACTGTCTAAAAAGCAACATTACTGTATATTATGTATATACATATAGTTCTCTTTCTCTATCTTTTTTACCTTTCCTTGTATATATAATATGCTATACAGTAGTTATTTAGTAAAGGACGAAATATATAGACATAGACATTGGATATATAATATTGGCATTAGTCAGACATAAGGACTTTGAACTTTGCATCTGCTGTCTACTGACTATATTACAATTACTATATACTCATATACTCTACACTCGCCTGTTGTTGTTACTACTTTTATATATAATATATATATCTATACATTACATGTGTGAATTGAGAAAAAATAACCTTCCAACATTCCACACAGTACTTATAACCACAATCACCAACATCAGATCTATCTACTAAAAAGTTAAATAAGCTATATAGTCATACTGAGCAGAGCATTGGATTTCTATAAGTTATACAAGTTCTACTACACAGCATCATAGAATAGAAAAAAAGAACTTTAGACTATAATAAAAGTCTGTCTAGCCAACAACTTCTCCTAGTTAGTATATATCTATATATATATGAACTTAACAACAGCTTTATATATTTATAACAACGATAACGAGTCTTTACTCATTTTAGCATTTGAACAGGGAGAAAATATATATCTCATATCTCAGAATAAAAGAGAGAGAGAGAGAGACCTGAGAATAATCACGTCAAAAAATGTTATATTTCACTGTTGTATATTACGTTACGTTACCTCACCTTCTATTCTACAACAACTTTTTACCTACCTTTTAGTTAGTATTATTTATAGAGTTATATGAGCCATTTGTCTCAACATGAAAATTCTTTTCTCAATCAAATGCTCACTTCACATGAAATCTATGAAATTCATTTCACCAGCAGTGCACAATGTTCATTCATTCATTCTATTTCTATATAATAAATAACACAATATAACAGCCAAAAGACAAATGTATATGCTTTATAACAACTAAATTCCAAACAAGTCAGTTTTGTATATATGACAAATATCTTCATAGCTTATATACTATTCTTATCTTAAAATTTGAGCTTTTCTAGAAAACTCTCTATCATTTACAAGTTGACTTTACCATATATATAATATAGGAGTATGTAGAGTTAGTAGTAGTTTGTATAAAAGGCAAACATTCCAAGTACAAAAGTTCAGGTCGATAAAGAGAGACTAGACCAGCAAAAAAGCAAACATACAACAATGTATATAAAGAATATATGAATGTCTGTATATAGTGAGTGATGCGATAAATAATTCTTATAGTTATATATGTCTTGAAATAAAATGCTTTTGAACTCGAAAACCCATTTATAGATTTTCCTTCTCATGGAATTTATTTCTTATTATAAGATTACAACAACGTTCAAAAATTCAATATATACATATAATAAATATATACAATAATACAATGAGTCTCGTCAAACAACCACCACACACACAACACAACCAACCAACGTTCTCTTCTCAATTGACTTTTATGAAAAAGCCGGTATTTAGGTACTACAATACATTTTTACCTTTTATACTTGCCCACAAAACAAGTAGGCAATCTATCTATACATACATATTGCATTGCACAAACTCTGAAAGAGAGAGAGAGACTCAATTACATACTCAACTGACGACGATTTACTTTTAGATACCTTTAGGTAATAATAATACAATGATTTAATAGTAATGTCAATAAGTAATATACTCAAAAAATGAAGAAGTTTCCAGAATGAAAAAAAGATGATTTGGTGCCCGTATTTGTTTGCACTTCACAGGTGCCTGGAAAAAAATAACCAGAGCACCTGATGAAGTACAATGAAATCACCGAGACACCTGGAAGAGAGCAATATAGATGAGAGAGACAACAGCGATCCTTTTCTTTTCCAAAGACTTAACCAAATAATCTTGAAAACGTTTTTCAAGAGGAATTTCTCTCAAGTCCTAGTTTTGTCACATTTTCACTTTTAGTATAAAGAAAAAGGTTGGTCTACCAAAAGTAACGTTGAATAATCTATTGAATATCCCGCAAGCAACTAACTAATACATATATATTCTATAAGTATAAATAACCAGATGAATTTTTCCTTCTTCTTTTTCTTCTTGGCTCCAGAGATGATACATTCTTTGAGACGATGAGAATTGTAGAATAATTGCATAAAAAAACGCACGCTACTTAGGTACCTGAAGGGCTATTCGCACAACTAAAGGCACCGAAGTAGCGCTCGTCATAATAATGCAAACAATATAGATGAGATGATACAAAAAAAATCTTCTCCCCATCGTCTTCTTCTTCGTATAAATAAACAGGTAATGCAGTAACAGTTGCACTAATAATAATAATGTATCTTCAAATGATCACGAGAGTCGAGTACACCGTCGTTGCTGAAAAACGAATGAGATGAGAATCGATCCTTCCTTTTTCCGAGACTAATAAGCCTTGTTGTACTACTCCAAGCTTCATTCATTCATTCACAACACAAGTTGACTTCTTTTGGTTTTACCTAAGTTCACATCAATATTCAACCATTACAATTAGAAACCAAAAGCTATATATATACAAAAGAAAGAAGAAGAATAACAATAATGCATTAAATACATACCAAATATGCTTATCAACTATAGCCAGACAGACTTTCCTGTCCTTTCTTTGTCTAACTTTACTTACAATATAATAATATTATTCTCCCTTCTATGCATCCAATTTGGTGTCTCCACTTGAAAAATCCATGAATCAATAATAATCAATACTTTTCAAATCACTATATTTAACTACAAACTACCTGTCTACACATTTTCCAACACCACCATTAGCAAAGAATGACAAATGACACTACAACACAACCAACCAAGAGTAAGAGCACTAAATGACTACTAATACACTAATGTTGTTTGTTGGTGGTGGTACTTTTATATTATATACACACAACAAAAATATACAGTGACAACATGACATCATCACTCTCGTCATCAACCAACTCTTTTAACTTGTCTCCTTATTTGAATGTACACTAACTCTTCTCTTCTAAAATATTAAGTACAACTACCTAAAAGTGACCATCACTCTTGTACATTTTAAACATGCAATATCCATTTTTAGTCATATATAGTTAATCAAGTACAAACATACATATACAACCCCATAATAGTAAGTAAGCCACTGACACATCACGATTCACAAAATGTAAAATGCACTCCACAATTACAAGTATAGTAGTAGTGAGTGAAGTGACTCACCTTTCCTACAATCAAATAATTGCAAAATTTATATAGATAACTCTTCAAACTAATACAACAATAATGAGATTTTGGCTAGACACACAAACTGAACTGACTAATAATCTTCTCTCTCTCTCTCTCTATAATGTATTTGTAATATCCGGATCTTTCCATTTTGTGTCGTTCTATCTTCTAACACAATGCATTACTAACCAGCTGTCTTGTCTATTATTCATAATTATATCACTCCCATCATAATAGAAAATGAACCCCAAAGAACAATTGCAACTGCTCTATCTACCTACCTTTTATAGCTATTACTTCGATTCATTTATTCATTTGCTAAATATATATTTTTTGTGCAACTCTTTAGAGAAAACTTTTCGTGTAGGAGGGAGTGATGATCACGAATATATTCACAAAATGTAATGAGAAGTACAAGAACTACAACTAGCTACTCTAGTAGTAGTAAGGGGTGATTTTTTTTACCTTATAAGACTATATATAACTCTGAACCAGACAGCAAACAAAGACTGCAAAACTTTTTTTGTCCATGACTCTCTCTCTCTCTCTCATCTACTAGTCAAGGAAAAAACCCAAGTCGAAGTCGGCTCAATGACATAATACATCAACTATGTTGTATGCCTATAAATGCAATGTATGAAAATGAATGTTAAGTATAAACATGACACACTACACACATATATATATGCACACACCTTTCTCATAGCTAAAAATTCTTAACCAACAACAAAAGGTACCCGAATGTCTCATAGACAGCTGCAACATTGTACAATACTCTCTTCTATTCTCAAACAAAAGTAATACAACAGTTAGTTAGAATACCGACAACTTCAAACTTATATAACCAACACACTACACACACACCTTGCGCTTCTTTTCTTCTCTTTCAATACCAACTTTTTGACTCTCTTTTTTTCTTTTCTTATAAAACTTTTCTACGTCTATAAGACCGACATAAACAGTAAACTACACTCAACACACACAGTTAGTTATCCAAAAAGTAACAAACAATACAATGGCAAGTGGGAAAAAGACACTGTGCAGCAGCAAAATAAATCTTTAGACACAAAGAAAAGGAAGAAAAAGATGACAACAGAGTCTAATACAAAACTATGTATACTAAATCTATCTACCAATATTATAAAAGTACACCACCACCACTAACAGAAACCAACAAAACTATCACTACACAAAGTCAGACTTCCTGTCTCATCCGCCAAAATCTGCCTTTTTTATCCTATTCTTTATCATCTGTTAGGTTATTACAGTATTCTATACCATCACACAACTACACTCCTACACCATTTTCCTCTCTTTTCCATCTGCTCTTCTTGCATCTCTCCTACATAATATGTCTAATATGCAATGTGTACAAAATGTACAAGGTATGATTATCTCGTCAGCCATTAGGTAGATGATATTGCAGCCAAAGTACTAAATACTACCTAAACTCTTCTACATTTCTGCATACGGCTAATGTCAGTCTCTCTCTTTTCTGACTGATAGTATCGACCATTTACTCCCATAAAGAGGCAAGTGACAAGGTGCAAAAGTAAAGTATGAAAGTACCGTATGGCTTTTTAGAAAAGTTACTTCTACTAGATACTAACTCTTTCAACTACTAGAGAGATTATCCAGCTTGTCATTTACGGTACTCTTGTAATGTTTCTCTCATCATTCTAATATTATTAGACTTTTTTTTACAGTTAGACTTTTTGAGTAATAATAAACAATAATAAGCTTTATATTATTATACTTTACTAGCTTCTACACGTGTGCAGTGAATCGTCTATCGTCTCATTACTAAATTTAAAGAAAAAAATTAACTTTCACACCATTTATCTATATAACTCTTTAGCTACTAAAGATCAAAACCATATATATATAAATTACAATAAATACCTTTCCCAGGCATTTGAATGAATAACTTGATGATAATTTAACTAGTTGTCTCTAAATGAATGTTGTTTCTACCACACACTTAAAAAACTTTTTGAGACTCGTTAACCGCTACTACTATTATACTCCAACACACATCACTTGTTACCTCAATAACAATTGATGTTGTTCTTAATGACAAACGTCAGCAGCCCATTAGCTCATTACAAAAAGTCGCTGATTTTTTCACCAAGCTTTAGACAGAGATCAATCTCTTCTTCTCTTCAATTCTTCTAGTCTCTCTCTCTCTCAACTAACCTGTTCTTACACCACATGCTAGAAAACAAGAGATGCTCCTTAAGAATAAACTAGACACATTGGGCGTGGGAGACAAAAAACTTTATACTCTCCAAGATCTTCTCTTCAACACACTATATTATACCAAACCAACAAAACCAAAAAGAAAATTACTTTCCTGCTACTTACTTCTAATACAACAAAATACACTAAATGTGAATATATATTCAAATATATAAAAAGGGCGTTTAAGAAAATTCATAAAGTCAAAGAATATGTAAGAATGCACTCTCTCTCTTTCCTCAGTCTCTCTTGAGACTTGAGCTCTCTGTTGCTACCACACACATCACACGTGTAAGTTGATGTAAGTAACCCAACTAAAATTTTCAACTCTCTCCCTCCCCCTCTTTACAGTATTCAACTGAAAAAAAAATATTCTAACAACTATAATACAACTACGACTAAATAACAACTAAAAATCTTAAAAGTCTTAGAGCTCTCTCAAACAATTTTATCAGCAAAAGAACTCAAGATAGGAAAAAAAGCTGTGCCACCTACTACATAAAATGTACACACATTCCTTTCTTTTTTACTTACTCGTCTGCAGTAGTAGTAGTAGTGGTCGAATTTATATATGTCCTTGCTTTTGCTGTGCTACACAGAATTCTTCACCAACCAGTGAGTGAGTATAGAGTAAGTTTTGGATTCAAAACGATTTCAAGAGTTCAGAAAGAAGAAGAAATGGGAAAAGGCAAAGATCAACTCACCACCACCACTACTACTACTACACGAAGGACAGAATTCAGAGCTCAATGTACAGAAAACTAATGTGAACAGTGGGAAATTCTCTTCTCTCTCTCTCTCTTCGTCTAGCCTAGCTCACTTGCTCTTGCTCAACAACAAACTCACTTTACTGCAGCAGTCTGTCTGGTCTCTAGTCTAGAGAGTTTCCCCTCTCTCTCTCTTTCTATTCCATAAAGATTTTTACAATACTCTTTTTCTTTCTTACTCTATGCGCTATAATGCTTGGTTATGACTCTAACTAAAACTATCCTCTACCAATGCGACAGAAAGTAAAGCACATAAAGTCGACGAAAGAGCGAGAGAGAGAGAAGCTTCCAACTATTCATTCATATAATGGATATAGTTGTAGAGTTGGAACAGTTCACGACGATGGATAGAAAAGATATGAGATAGGGCAATGCTTTTGAGAACATACTACGATCGATCCCTTCTCTCTCTCTTTCTCGTTTCCAAAAACTGGCTTTGTCTGCTCTCCGTCTAGATCCTACAATTTCTCTCTCCCGACGTTGGGTAGTTTCACTTTTACTACACATCAGCTTAGTTTAGTAGTCTGGGTTTTCTATTCTATAGAGTAGTAAAGTATACCAAAAGTTATACTATATTCGCTAACGGGCAACGGGATGGAGAGAAAATAATGATATAAAAAGTCTGGTCTCGTACTCATTGCTACTACTACTACTTTACCCTTTCTACTCACATATATAGAGAGAACTTTATACTTAATATACAATGTAATAGCTTCTGACTGTTCTACTACTACTACTAGTTAGTTGCTATGCTATATGCTTACTACTATCTGTTTTTACCCCAGAGTTGTTACTACCCGAATTCGGGTTTCACTTTCATCATCTTCTTCTATTTCACCCTCGCTTGCCAGCCCTTGTTGCAGTGTAGCAATCCCCAGTGAATTGGATTTTTGGATTCTTCTTCCAATTTCAACAGCAAACAGTCCTTTCAACATAGTCCATCCTTCCAGTTGCTCCATTCGATAATTCGATCTCTCTTCTTCTTCCCTTTCTTTTTTCTCTTCATCATCATTTCATGTCTGATTCTATTTCCAGAGAGCCTCCAGTCCAGTCAGTGCCAAATGCTATATCAGATATCACCATCATCATGTCAACTCTCAATGTCGATCGCCCACCACAGAGTTTCTAAAAACAAAGACACAACAAGAAAGAAACATAAGAACAAGAATACAAAAACTATTCAATGCAGGTTGTTGCAAAAAATGGACTTATTTTTGATATATATATATTCAAAGAGATTACGTGTACTATACAAAAATGTAGTAAATGCACCTACGTCATCACCCAATATCAAGACTAAAAGAGCAGAGCAGTAGATGACGTAATTAGACAGACCCGTTTACAATCCACATTCAAAGACACCTACGAGGCGACGAGGAGATCATCTAAAAACTAACTCTATCCTTCTCATTCAACCTACTACTACAATGCAGTATTATAAGCATCATTCTCACATCATCTCACACAACTTTCCTAAAATAGCTGTTTCTCTCTTTCATGTCTCTCTTCTAATGTCTTCTATCACTCACTCACTTACACACTCACTCTAATTTCTTTTTCTAATGCTGCTCAAAGACTAATCTTGTGGGTGTCAATACATTATCACAAAGACTACAAAAAAATCAAAATCCTATGTGCAACAGACCAAATGTTATAATTTCTTCCCACAGAAAAAAGGAGATTTTTACAACAGAAAAATCCTTTATATGCTAGCGGTATCATAATAATATATCTAGTCAAAATGAGTCGTATGCTGCAACTTTACCTGGAATCATCAAGTCAAATTCTAAGAAAGGATGAGGAAATCTAGCACCAAACAATTAAGAGCTAAGTATATGTGCACACAACATTCACGAATGAATATACTTACTTACTCACTCACACTACTACTCAAAGTACACATGTAAATTGTTTAAAAAAAGATGAGATAAAGTCATTCCTATTCAAGTAACATTGTATAATAATAATATTCTTTTGCTCTTCCATAGTCACTTTTTCTCCTTCTTCTTCTCTCTACCTGTCCTATGTGCTCTGCTCTGCTCAAAACAAAAACTCTATAGTTGGTGCAATGAGAGAGAAGTGAGACAAAGATGAAAAACTTGTGTGTATATGTGAGAGAGATATCTTTTAGTCTTCAATCCATATATAATAAACTCTTCTATATAAACCTAACCTTGATGTGAGAATGGAAGGACAGCAATCACACACACATAGTAGAGTCCAAGTCCAGACATATATTTTATATACATTTTACAACAAAGTGCATCATCAACATTCCATTTAGTTGACTCACCACCACTTACAAATAAGGCAGTGACTACAAGAGACTAGAGTAGATGCACTAAATTATTCAACTAAACAGAATTTTCTTTTTGGACAAATGATTTCAAGTTGAAAACTAAAATTGGTTTGATTGAACGACTCGAGCCACTATTCATGTGAAAAATAAATATCCTCTTGAAATATATTTCTTGTTTATTTTAATCAATAGTTTCACCAAGTTTTAAGTCCTCTCTACACAGTTATCTCATATCTCAAATGTTTTTGACAAACACGAGGGAAGTGACTCATTTTTTTATCCACTCTCTACGTTTTTTCCACTTTATTGCCTCCATTAAAACGATTACACGTGAATCTACTTCTCTTCTTCTACTAAACAATAATATATAATATGAATCTACATCATGTAGCCGGATGTTAGTCAACGAACGTCGTCAGTCAGTCAGACTCTGTCTACATGCGTCATGTCCTCACTCACAATCGTAATCATCATTGCCTACTAAATGTGTCACTTCTCACCACCACACCACTTCATCCTTCAATTAAATCAAAAATATCAAACCACATCATCTACTAACAACTACTAAAAAGTCTAAATATATATATTAATGAAAATATATTCAACTCATTCATAACTGAATGATTCATTTTTCTAGGAATCTATGCCTATCTATCAATGACAAAATTAACTACATAGTATATTACACTTGATGTATTATATAGTGAACATCGTTGGTTGGTGAGTCATGACAAAAATGTGCAAACAAAGAATAATGTGACCCTAAAGTAGTAGGAGTTGAATATACACGTCAGTACAATATAATAGAGAGATCTGACTGCACATTGCATCAGAAAAGATAGAATAGAAATGAACAAGCATCACGGGATTTTTGTGACGTGTAAAAGTACTATAAGGAAAGAGAGAGATATATAGACTAAAGCTGAACTTACCAAGTTTAAACGTTTTCTCAACGGCTCCTTTTATTCTCACAAAATAATATCTCCTCCACCTCCATTTTTGATATTTTTCTTGAGTCACAAAAAAATCAATTTTCTCCTTCACTTTTCGTCCAACTATAAAAAAATAAGTACCAAAATGTCAAAAGTCACTCTCAAAAAATTCAGCAGCTTTGAACTTTTTCTTGAATATTATTATTATCTCTTATCATCATTCAAAAAGTAAGAGAGAAACAACGAGACAAGAATTTCAGTAGTCAAATAAAATATATTTATAAACTTTACACAAAAATATTTTTTCTTAGAGTACTGAACAAGTTCCACTTGACACTGTTAAACTCTCTCTCTCTCTGTTATATCGTTATAATAATACACATAGAGGAGAGTCAGACTATTGAACTATACAGTCAACCAACAGCAGCAAAACTAAAAACGTTTTTAATGATGAGAAAGAAAGAGTCAGACTGAAACTGAACTCAGGAGTGAGTGAGTGGAGGAGAAGTGAATGATGCAGAGACGAGAAGGGAATGCAGTAAAAAGAGATCCAACCACATATAAACACGTACAGAAAACTTACAATATTATAACCCTTTAGTACTTTGCTGCTGAGAGCAACATGAC
The DNA here is from genome assembly GCA_009869805.1 of Oncopodura yosiiana. Classification (NCBI taxonomy): domain Eukaryota; kingdom Metazoa; phylum Arthropoda; class Collembola; order Entomobryomorpha; family Oncopoduridae; genus Oncopodura; species Oncopodura yosiiana. The sequence continues at coordinate 12,497 of VCNE01001588.1, forward strand.
ATGACAAAAAATTATACACACTATACAGACTACGAGGATTGGATAAAGTTTTGAACTGGGCAACATTGCTTTTATTCTAGTAGTAGTATTATACTTGCTAGAGTTATATTATATTCCGGCTGCCAGACAGACCATAAGACAGAAGTAGAAAAAGAAGGCAAGGGGAACTACTCTCTAATTCTTTTGAGAGTCTCTATATCTCTATATATGTGGAAGCACTTGCTATTGCTACTACTATATATTATCATCATCAGTTTTCTCAGTCAGTTCAGTTCAACCAACTAGACAAAGAACTCATTACCTAACAACAACCACCACCACTACCTGACCATACTGGATATAATGATGAGTGAGTGAGATGAGATATATAATAATAATGTGAATATGTCTACACTTTAGAGAAGAAGAAAGAATATAGATATATATGCTTCCTATAGACTATCATTGAAATTTCATTCATTTTTCCATTTCCTCCGAAACTGGTATAGAGTCATGTGAGTGAGCTCATCAAGTAGACTCTGTTGGTTTTAAGAAAACCATTAGCACAAAAGCTTACAACATATTCTACTTTAGCAAATACTCGAGTTAATTTTTCTTCTTCTTCTTCTAAGCGACTACTTAGCTTATATGTTGTTTATCTTGTCTCTACATCTCTCGTCTCTCTATCTTTTCTGCTTTGCTATGCACTAAACAACATTGGCAAGGTTAGGCTACTTATAAATCACAAATTGCTTTATACTGCTCCTTAGATTTATTAGACATTTTTATCAGTTTAGTTAGTCAGTAGTAGTAACAGAAAGAATTTAAAGTTTTTTCTCTTCTTCTCCAGCTGAGAGAGCGAAAAGTCCGTGTCTGGGTCTCAACTGAACTTCACCTTATAACCTTTTTTTTACTTGACACGAGTCGACCGACGGGAAAGAGGCTATACTATACAAGAAATTCATTAGCATCTAATCAACAACTATAGACTATAGAGAGCACAGTCAGTTGTTCATCATTATCATATTGTTCACATTCTCTCACTTCTGAATTTTTTTTACTAATACATATAATAGATTGAGAGAAAAAAATGGATGAATGAACTTGAAAACGCCTCTTTTGAACTGAATTGCTGAACAGACCGGAAAAATTACAATGTATAACGATATATAAAGAGAGAGAGAGAAAAAAAAGGGAGAATAGACTTAACCAGTTTTGCTAAAATACAACAATCTGATGCTGCTCATCTTTCCGGTCTTGCAAAAAAAAACTAATAAAAATAATGTGTGAATCTCAAAGTATATATAACTAGCACATTCATCCGGTTATTGTACCGTCATTTTATATATATGAATATCTGATTGATCATAGTATATATAAATAGGCAAACACTACTACTATACTACTAAAGTAGGTAGGTAGAAAATAAATGAGAGGCAAGTCGAACTCGAATGAATGAATGAATGAATGAAAATGAAAGAAAAGAATCTAGTGTTACATTACAGAGTATTACAAGTCTTTTTCCAACTAACTGAACGCTGCTACCGAATGACTAAATAAAATCGATATCAATAATATCACAAAGTCTGTTTCAGAGAGTTGGTCAGAGGTCATATGATTCAACTCTAGAGAAATAATGTATGAGAGTCACTGAATTTTTTATTGGTCTCGCAATGAAATTGAGACGACAGAGACACAAGAGTCAAGCTTATTTTACAAAAAAAAAATAGTGAGATTAGTAGCACTTTTTTTTCTCTTTAGAATATACGCAGTGCAGAAAGAAAAGAAACATATTCTATGAGCATGAGAAGATGATGATGATGTAATAAATATGTATATACGTGTACAATATGCCGCATTTGCTCTAGATAGAAACAAGAGAGAGAGAGAGAAGAGATAGTCCTTGCTAGTGGCTGATAGTGAAAGAAGAGTTCAATAGCCGACATTCAGAAAAAGGAGGAAGCAGACACCTAACTCGACAATATAAACAGCAGCATAGCAGTAAAAAAAGAAGCAAAAGAACAGAAAGGAATTTGATATGACATTGTGTATTATCTCACGTTGTTCTTTTTTTTCTCTCTCCATCTCCAACATTCCTAATTCTCTGTCTAGTCTAAAAGAGAAGAGACGAAGTCTGATGAATTTTTTNTCTCTCTCCATCTCCAACATTCCTAATTCTCTGTCTAGTCTAAAAGAGAAGAGACGAAGTCTGATGAATTTTTTTTCAACACTACTTTTATAAGCTAAATGAAAGACTGATGGCTGGCGCATATTATTAAATAATTAGTTGTTAAATGCGGTCATTGTCACTTTGCCTCAAACTTTCTATTTTGTCAACTACTCATCTCTCTCTAAGAAACTATAATAATAATATATAAGCTGATGAGATGACGATCGTCTCGTCGTTTCTCTACTCTACTCTCTAAAAATATGAATGATGAAGATATATAGAAAAGAAATATATATATATAGAAAATACTCACCAACAGAATATTCCAGAACAGATTCCTTTTTTTCCTTCGACATAGAAAGGGAGTTAATTTACGAACCAATAACCCAAACTTCCATTCTCCATTGGATATTATCCAGAAATCCATTCCAGACTAGTACCAGACGAACCACTGCAATCGATTGATTTCTTCCGTCTTCTCTCCTCTTCTTCTGTAACACAGAGCACAAATAACAACAGAAAGAATGTAAATTTTTTTTGATGGATTTTTCTTATGCTAGACTACTACTAAAACTACTATCAAAGTCACAATTATTTCTAGAAGTGAAAAAGTTTTTTTTCTTTCTGATGTGTCTTCACCTTCAAATTCTTGAAAAAGAAAACTTTGTTTGAAGAATCAGTCCAAGAGCAAAAGCGGCCATATTACTAACCAAGTTGAATATAATAAGAGAAGAAAAATCGAGACACACAGTCAGAGAATGAACCAAATGTTTCGTTTTCTAGAAAGAGAAGAAGGGGAGAATGACTCAAGTTGAATGAGGGAGGAAAAGAGAAGAGAGATCAGTGCACTGCACGAGTAAAATGCACAAGAGAGAGAAGCGAATGTACTCTTTTTCATATTACTTTTCTATATAGCAAAAGCCAGCCAGACGAAAGCAACATTGCCAAGTTTCTGTCTGGCTCGATTTTCTCATAGAGAAAACCGTTGCGCTATATCTACTTGTTCGTTATAGCTATATAGCCAGCCAGCTGTAAAAAGAAAATGTCGTAGACTTCTCCCTATTTCATGATTGTATGTATCCGTTATTATGTAATATTTTATATACTCTATTAGCTATATATGATGGTATATATATATATCAGAGAATATTAGAGTAATGAACTGAGAGTAAATAATCAAATAGAGAAAAAAATATATATGTGTATCGTCTAGTCTGATTCTTTATACAAAATATGAGTGAGGTTTTATCATTTTCAGCTAATTTTAGATCTATATATATATATGTTTTAGAATATAGATAAAAGATTAAGAAAATAAGTAGATCAACAACCTTACCTTGAACTTGATCACAAATTAACTCAGCAATTTGATAAGATGATTTTTATACTTGATTCAATGTTTCAAAACTGAGAAATGAGAAACTTTTTCACAAAGCTTATGATGAGGCACTCCGTGTCAAATGTGAAATGAAGAGCAAGAAGCTTGTTTCTTCAATTCTCCCTTTTTTCAAGTCTCTTCTTCCAAAATGTACCAAAGCTAGGTTGCCGAAATTCTGTCTAGACTTGAGAACACTTTGAGGGACCCTATATACCTAACAACAGATGAAAATTATCAAAGATGAGACTATGAGAAGAAGATCAAAAGAGGTTACCTGTAATGTAAAGGTCCTTTGCTAGGGCTCCTTTTTTCTTCCTAGGGTTTTTCTCTCTGTCTGGTTTTAGCTTAGACTTTAGACTTTAGAGTTGTGTGGTTATGTCATCCAAAACCTTTTCTCATTCTCACCTTCTTGATTTTTTTTCTATAGACCGAAAAGAATGCAAAGGAAACAAAAATTTTATTATATAATATTATATGACTCACTCTTCATAGGATGTTGGTGGCTTGTATATATTGCGTTCATTTGCAAAAGATAATTGCAAAAATTATTTATTAGTATGTATGTACAACATCCGGAACTTTATATATTATCGTATTGTTAGCACTATAAGTAGCTCTCTTACAATATATTTCAGTTCGTTAACCACATAGTGAAAAAATGCCACACAATTCATAGAATTGAGTTCAACATAAAGAGAGTCTTCTTCTTGAGAGAGATGTCCAACGAACCAATACTTTTTCGGAATTTTTTTCTTCCGTCATAGAATCATGATTAAAAAAATGTACTTCAGTATTCATCAGAGCAACACTGTAGTAATGAATATAAGTCATCGAGTGAAGAAAACAATGAATTGAATGAGTTTTTTCATGGTAGGCAGGTCAGACAGAGAGAAGAAGAAGATTCATTCAAAAAATTACCTAACTTTATATAGGAGGAGGAGGAGGTGATAATAATAATAGTGTGCACTGAAGCTTTTTGCACTTCCGCTCGATTTTATATATATACTCTTTTAAGTTTTGTTTTGTATTATTACATTAGTAGAGTACTGTAAATTTTTAGCTGACTCTTGAATGAATGAGTAAATTTTCATTGTTACGTATATATCTCTCATTCTCATATATATGCGAGTATAAAATGTTATAATATACAGTATTATTTTTTACTTTGATGTGTGTTTTCTGTTAGTTGTTTAGTACGTGCACTAAAAATGTTAAATGTGGTCTATGTCTGATACTTCTCTCTAGAGTATTCTGTTTCAGTTAACATTATGAATGAAAATTCCAACACTATAGTTAGTAGAGTTGTTGTTTTGAACTTATGAATGAAGTTGAAGTAAAATATCCGAGTATATATCCTACTTGCATATTATATTTTTTTATAATGTGCAAATACATAACTGATTTTTTATATAGACTGCATAGTAATTACAATTATTATGCATAGACATGAGCATGCATTAAATGAAACAATAAACTCTCTCTGACTACAAAATCATATTTGCCAATAATGATAATAAAATATTATAACTGAAAATTATCAAGCACGTGTGTGTAACGAGTTGTCTTGTTCTATGTGTGATATGATTTGACCTTTGAATGAGTTGAATCAGACTCGAAAATTCTCGCATTCTCAAAGTCATCATCACATCACAAAATTTTGTTCGGTATAGATAGTATTGGTTTGGTATTATCATCTCTCATAACATTCAAACAACACATGTTGACTTGTTTATTGTAGTCTCCCTACTATACTAGGAAAACTGTCTATTTATCTTTATGTTGGGATTTGCCATCATCATAATAATAAAAAACATATTTATAATGTACTTTACATTAGGAAAAACAAGTATTTGCTAAAAGTCTCTTTTTGCCCATAATCTAAAATGTAATGTAGTCGGGTAGTAGTAGCGTTTGGATTGAAAGACTAGCCTTGAAAAATTACAGCGGACATTGCCACCACCATATAAGAGATTAGAGAGAGAGAGATGTTGTCCATTCATTTGTAATAAGGATGACTTTGCTCATTTTCTTTTTCTGCATCTTTGCAACAACAATCTGCAGATGAGATGTAAAGTAAGCTGCTACACAATACTCAATACAATGTATAGAGAGAAGTACTACATAGTGTAGATCTTATTGCATCTTGGAATCTCTTCTCGTGACTCTTCTAATTCACTATGACTCACTTTGCACAAATATTTGCAACAGTCAAAGTTAAACATCTGCTATACTAAAAGATTGCCTCACCCTGTTTCCTTCGACATTCTCTGCAACATATCTTTACACTGATGATTAACTCTACTAATGGTACCTACTTCTTAGCTGGAAAAGTGCATTGCAAAAATTCCATACTATATGACTCTCTTCTTACTCTTTACATATTATATGATATTTACGTCAGTCTTCAAATATGTTTGTATCAGCCTACTTATATCCGCTGTTCCAAGTAAAAATACTACTAACTAAAGGAAAATAGAATGAAGTAATATGTTGTTTTTAACATTTTGCTATTTCATTTTCATGTGAACAGGAAAAAGAGTCTAATATTGAATTTTAGAATGATGGATGATGATAGCTTATTTGCCGTTACAATAGTGTTTAGATGACCGTAAAAGTGAGATATTTGAGAGTTTCAATGTATGTAGGTGTATTTAGTATTTTTCTCATTTGGATAAAATTTTTAGTCATGCATACAGACTTCCACAGAAAATATATATATATAGTCATTGAACCCTTATATTCATATACATATGGCTGAAAATTGTATTTTTCTTACTTCTTATCCATCATTTTAGGAAACTAGAAACAAACTATAACCCTGAACTCAACAAAGATATGATACGCACTTAAAGATATAGACAAAAACGTACAAGTTATAATATTATATTCAAGAAAATATGTCTTATTCTCTCAAATCTGGTAAATGTATCTTTCTTTTTTTTTCTCTCTCTACTTGATATTTTTCTCTTTTTCTTATGTGTATTATTGCTTGAACTCTCTATATATATTGTAGTGCTATAAGCTCAAATCTTCTCTCTTAGAGACAAGACACACGTGTTTAATCAATGTCAATCTCATATATATTCTTCCAACTTGAGAGAACTTATATATTTATAGTAAAAGATATTTTTCTAGCTCTTTCTTTTAACCATGGAAAGAAACATTGAGAGAATTTAGGATAAGATCTTCTCTCTCTTCTTGTTCATTTTCAGTATAGTACTATATTACTACGCAGTGCCTTGTGTAGAAAGAGATAACAAGGGCAAGATATTAGACTATTAGTAACAACAATAGTAGTGGTATGGATGTAGTTGATAGTGTGAAGGAATTTTGGTCCATGTCCACAATATTTTCTCATAAGAATTTTTTTCTCATTTTCTTCATCTCTTTTGAAAGGAAGTTGCCAGTTAGCGTTAATAGAAGACAGTACCATATATAATATACAAAACGAAAGAATTTTTCAAAGCTGACAAGAAGAAGAAGAAGAGAGAGGCATCAAGACATATATATATATATAAACTTTTTCACAAAATTATACATATGTATATAGAGTCTTATATTCTTATTACATTATATGCAAAATGCAACATGCGTAAAGTAAAATAAAAGAAAAAAAATATGTAAAGTGTGTAAAGTATAAAGCTCATTGTTCTTTCAAATCACAAAAACTAACTACTTGTATGTATGTAATAGACGTTCTCTTCACAAATCCACCCGGATATGTTATTATGATATCAAGAAAATGTAGAGTCTAACGTGCAATAACACACACTTAATAATTTATCTGACGAGTGTGAAAAAATTTCATAATATGATATCAAATAAAAAGCTACATCATATTATGATGAGGATGAAGGATATAAGATAGAAACAAACGTACGTATACGTGTGTGTTTGTGGAAGATGATGATAATATAGTCAAAAAGTGAAAAGTTTATTGTCCTGAAGTGACCATCTTTATGAGCAGTTAATATGCTACTACTTAGTTGATACTAATAGAGTGTACAAGAAACATTCTTTTTATGCTATCTTTTAGAGAAGTTCTTTATAATCAGTTATTATAAAGTTAAGCTACCAAGAAGAAGAAAAATATATAAAACTATTCCTTTTTATGCAAGAAAGAGTAAAGGTTTCTTCTCCTTCGAAAGTTTTATGCTTTTCTATGTACTACTTTAGTCTATCCTTGAATCATTATCTCTGGATATATTATAATCCTTTAGTTTTATCCCTTTTTACTTACTTGCAAGATTTACGTAATGAGTATCAAAGTCTAAAGAAAAGTGTTTCATGACGAACTACATTGTATATATATGATATAATAACTGATGATGATATTTTATGTAATACCTGATTTTCCATCCCTGGAGATGTGACGTTACGTAAAAGCTGACTGGCACACACAAATGAAACATTCAGAATAAGTATAACAAGAACAAAACCGCAGACGAAAAAAGATCAATGATTGTATCTGTATAGACAGTATTAACTAGACAAGTCCATATAAGATTTTTTTATCCTTTGGGAAACTTTCTACCGGTGTTTGTTATTCCTTGAAATTTGGTTTGTAAAAGATCAAAGTAGTATTAGTAGTTATGATGATATTGCTTTCTCGGACTCAAAGGAGTACTATGTAATGTATCACGATTGTCTACTGTTCTCAATTACAATTTCCACCTGTGTTTATATACTCTACACGAGCTAGTTATATAAAAGAGTGAGTTGTATAATATATCTGGACAAACTAGAATGTTTGGAAATATATATATTATAATATAGTAGTCTCTCCAGAGTTGTTTCCAGACTTTTTTTTGTACTTTTACACTAACAACGTGACTCTACTATGACTAATAGTTAAAACACATGAGAATGCGCGTGACACGTAATATTACAGAACAAAGTCTCGTCGGTCGTCAGCTTACTCACTCACTCAGTTTCGTCATGAAAAATAACGGAAAAACTAAATAGGAGATTGACCTCTGACATTATGATTATATTCCAAGAATACACAAGCATATAGTTATATATGAAGCCATAAACTGTATTATAGAGACTCCTAAGAGTCTTAACAGAGGTGAAATACTTGGAAATTTTGATGATTTGACCGCATATGCTTTTTATGACACATTGAACTGTATAGTCGTGTATTGTGAGAAATGTATGAGAAAATGACAGATGCAATTAAAAATATATATCAGTAGCAGCTTTCATATTAAAATAATGAGTCACTCACTAAAAAGAATATATCGAGAAAAACGTTTTGAAACATATTCGACTACTGATACAGAAATAGAAATAATGTGTCCTTTGGGCATAAAACGAGTAGACATTACATCGAAAAAAAGAGCAGGGAAAAGAAGAAAAAAATAGTGCAGATGCAGTTTGTCGGTTCGGTTGTTGTAATTCTAATAACCAGTCTGTGTTCTGCTCTGTCTGTGGTATATAGTACACTTTATGATATTAGTAGTCCCTTCTTTTTTTTCTAGGAATAAAATTACAATTTGCACCTGTACACTTTTTTGCACTTAGTTCTCAAGGCTCTCCACTTTTACTCTGATAATAATTTCCAACCGCCCTATTCTTAGAAAAGTCATAAGCAATTAGGCAAAATTGGCTAGCCGGATATCATAACTATTCTCTCTTTGTTGCTGGCACGTAACGTACAATAATATTGCGGTTTTTGTTCTCATCATCAAACCTGCTGCTGGTAAACTCTCTTTTTGCCTTTTGGAAAGGAAAAGGATCCACAAAAGAAAAAAAGGGCCAAGTTCGTTAGCTTTATGATATCAAGTATCATCTATAGTGAAATAAAAAGATAAAAGTTATAGAACTTGTCTATAATATCATCTATACTCTAAATGTTATAGAGTCTAAAGGTGCAAGCAATGCTAATCTGAGAAACTCTTTTGACTCTCTCTCTCTTGTCTCATCTTGCTGAGAAATACTAAAAGGAAGGGTTAGCAAAGATAATATGCCTATACATTGT
>VCNE01001591.1:0-14809 GCA_009869805.1 Oncopodura yosiiana
TTCACCTAGCTGCTTTATACCACCTACACATGCAATTGTGTCCACATGTGTTCTTTTGACTTTTTTTAACCATTAGATTTTGTATTACTACAAGTTGAAAAGGCGGAAGGTAGTAGCTGAATTTACCTAGGGTGCATTGTTATCATTATTATTTTACTATATATATACTCTCTCTGCATGTTGTTATTTTGCAATGATATTATAGTATGAACATATATATATTGTCGCAAGAGCAATAAAAGAGAGCAAATTGTTGTGAAATATGTATGTAATACTCTGCCGTGTGACAAATGATGAGAGACTTGTATATAGGGAAAAAAGAGACCGGAGTTAGACTATCATCTATTCTGTGTAGCTAGTTGACAAAAGAGAAGTAACTTAAAGAAAAAGTGAGAAGAAAAGGAAAGAGGAAGTTAAGTATTATTGAAATGTACAAATATAGGAAATGTTATTTTTATTGATCTATGTATTATATTATATGTACAGTACAGTTTTGTGTAGTTGTATAAAACTTTTTTCTGGATGCTATGATTCTCTAAGTAAAAAATCACAGACTTTTTTAAGGCTTTTCATATACTTTATAGATAGAATAAGAAAAAGAAAGAAAAGATGACAGACAGAGAGCTACATGATTTATTTCTCATGTTATAAGGACACAACAAATTTATTGCATTTTGATCATCCTATTCTCTTCTTTTTCTGATTATATATATATATAGTTATTCCGAAATCACAATGGAACAACCAATGGAAATGGTCCAATGTCCATACTTCCTCAGCAGTATGCAGTCCAACAGCAACAACAACTTGGTAAGTCTCACTCAATATACATTATGGATTTTTTTCTCTATATACAAGAGTACAGATTTATCTGGTGTAATATGTAATTTGATTTTCTTTTCTTGTGTTTGTCTCTCTTTCAGCACCAAATGCAGGCTATCCTCTCACACATCCTTACGTTATTAATCCACAAGAGCCATATACCCTCATTGCAGGTGAGTTGTGTACTTCTGGAATTTCAAGATGAATTTTTTTGTAAGGAATTTCCCAAGAGGGAGAGAGAGAGAAAAAAAAAGGAGAAAAGAAGAGAGAGATTATTTTGCTTTTGTTTTCTTCATGTGTAGTATTGTTGTCATTTCCAATTTGTGAAATTGAAAACGAGCACAAAATATAATATGTGTCTCTGAGTATTCTTCAGTCTTAACATTTTAAGAACAAGGATCATTCTCTCTCATGTCTGTTTTCTGTTTTATTTCACTAGTCATCATAAATCATAAAAAATATATATATGCAAACGAGACTAATACACATTTAGTGTGTAAAATTGTTGATGTTAGTGTCATGTTAAAACGTATATTATTATGTTCATCATGTCATGAAACTAAACTATAACTGTAAATGAGACTAATATAATTTTGTATCTGCTTTCTTAGCATTTTTACTCCCTCACGAGTTTTCATCGTCCTTTTTTTTACTACAGTTGTACATATTTCAAATGTTTGTTATGATAATGTTTTTCAATTCATATACAGACAGAGAATTCGTGAATGACTCACTTTTACTCTCTCTCTCTCTAGTTGAGCTTGTTTTGCCATTTATGTACATTACTATATAAGATAGATTCTTCTTGTGTCCTGTTCTTTTTATTATTGTCATTAGCATTCTTTTTTTACTGTAGATATTTATTTAGAGAGGAACATTATGTTGACCATATGCGTTGATTAAATTGAGTGAGAGAGTTAGAATCTTGAGTTAGTGACAGTACAATGACATTGTAATGTCGTGTCTTCTGAATAAAATACAATTAGTTAGTACGACGTCAATTTTCTTGAGTGACTGTAATCATTTTTATAATGTTGCAATTGCAAGAAGCAATAATCATAATTATTATTATGAAGACAGTGACAATAGCTAAGTAAAAGACATTAGTCGTTACTGAAGTACACATGTCTTGTTATCTCGTACATCAACTTTAGTACTTAAATTTCTTATATTTATGTATATATATTAGGATCCACCGTAGTACCAGCGGGTGCTTATTATGGAGTGGCAGCACCTTGGGGACTTTATCCAGCTCATGGTGGACTTATTGGAGCCACAGGTCAAGTTCAGGGTCAAAGAAGACCACTAACTCCAACTGGAAATGAGATGAATGCCGCTGCAGCTCAAGCTCAAGCCCAGGGACAATTTCAAGTTATTCCAGCTTACTATGATCAAAATGGAAGTTTAGTTATGGGAGCAAGAGGAGCTACACCATTAAGACTTGTATCACCTGCACCAGTTATGGTTAATAATCCTGGTAAGCAATTTAAAAAAAATTATAAATTGACATTAAAAAATACACAAATAAATTATAATGGGTTTCTTTTAGAAGATAAAAGATTCATTATTATCCCTGCTTAAATAAACACGCTTAGAATTTGCAATTTTTTGCTATATTTTAAAACAACTTCTGATGATGCAATTGTATAAAATATGCTTAAATATATTTGCTATAATCAGCTTATGACATTCATTATTATATGTACACAAAGATATTATATAAAAAAAGGAAAATGTAATTGGAAAACTGTCTACTGTGTAAATATTATATCAAAAATATATATCAAATTTAGGCTCAGGTGGTTTTGGTGTCACACCCCAATATGCAGGCCAGGGTTATAATCCTGCTTCTCTCAATGCTATTGGACCAGGTCACTAACTTTTTTTAAAAATTACTCTTTTTTTTGTAGTTTTGTCATCGTTGTCTCAAAATGTAAATTCATTGATGTCTATTTCTGTTTTCTGCTGTAAAGATAAAGAGATGAATTGGCTTATTATAATAATTATAAAATACTGCATGCTATATGGTTTACCTTTCAGTAGTGATTGATAGTAGTATAGTTGTATAGTAGTATTAGTAAACTATAATATATATATATATATAGTTAGTTGTTTTGTAGTAAATGTAATTGAGATTGATTTTGACATCTAAATGTGAAAATTTCTAACCTGTTATAGGTTCATCTCCTCCACCAGGTGGAATTATGAATGGATCTACTAGACTGATGGGTGACAAAGGACTTCGTGCTGGCTCTGCTTTATTTGGAGCAACCAGTCCTCTATTTCCAAAAATTGGACGTCAGAGTGCTTCATTGGAAAAACCGTCAGGACGTTCAAGACTTTTGGAAGATTTCCGTAATAATAGATTCCCTAATCTTCAGCTACGTGATATAGCTAATCACATGGTTGAATTCTCACAAGATCAACATGGATCTAGGTATATGATTTTTTTTTTGAAAAGTATAAATGCATTGTACTAATATATAATTTCTTGTGTCTATTATTATTGTACAGATTTATTCAACAAAAGTTGGAACGAGCTACACCAGCTGAAAAACAATTGGTTTTTAATGAAATAATTGTTTCTGCTTATCCTCTGATGACCGATGTTTTTGGAAACTATGTTATTCAAAAGTTTTTCGAATTTGGTTCACCAGAGCAAAAGACAGCATTGGCACAAAAAATTCGTGGAAATGTTCTTCCTCTTGCCCTACAAATGTATGGCTGTCGTGTTATACAAAAAGCATTAGAATCTATTGGAACTGATCTTCAAAAAGAAATTGTTCGAGAGCTTGATGGTCATGTATTGAAATGTGTCAAAGATCAAAATGGAAATCATGTTGTTCAAAAATGTATTGAATGTGTTGATCCTCATGCTCTTGGTTTCATTATCAACGCTTTTCATGGACAGGTATTGTCGTCATTTTATAAAAATGTTTATTTAAAATTTGAATTATTTTTTCAACTTGTGGTTTGTTGTGTATTCTCTTTGAAATATGTAAAGCAGATTTATGTTTTGTCTACACATCCTTACGGCTGCCGTGTAATTCAACGGATCTTGGAACATTGTACAGCAGATCAAACTCAACCTATATTAGATGAATTGCACGATCAAGGAGAGTCTCTCATTCAAGACCAATATGGAAATTATGTAATTCAACATGTGTTGGAACATGGGAAACCAGAAGATAAGGCAAAAATTGTGAATATTGTAAAAGGAAAAGTTTGCCAATATTCTCAGCACAAGTTTGCCTCAAATGTTGTGGAAAAATGTGTCACATATGCTACACGTCAAGATAAAACTGTCTTGATTGATGAAGTGACTGAATACAAAACAGAAAATGGGTAAGAAGACAAAGAGAAAAATTATTTATACACTATTAATTGAATGAATTTTTAATAATGTGTGTTGTTTTTTTATATATATTTTATAGTAGTGTGACTACAAGCCCTCTAAATATTATGATGAAGGACCAGGTAATTATTTTTAAGTTCAAAACTTGTAAAAAAATTACCATAGTATATATATGTATCTTATCTAATTGATTGGTTTCTTTTCCAGTACGCCAATTATGTTGTACAGAAAATGATTGATGTGGCTGAACCATCTCAGCGCAAAATGTAAGACAATAAGAGAAAAGAGGTTAAAAATATTTTACTTATTGTTGTCTTTTTTTAAAACTTTCTCAGGTTGATGCAGCGTATTCGACCACATTTGGCACAATTGCGGAAGTACACTTATGGAAAGCATATTATCGCTAAATTGGAGAAATATTTCCTTAAAAACAATACTGATCTTGGACCTATAGGTAAATATACCATATATTCTTTTATTCTTACTTTCATTACTTAAAATCTAATTTGATTGTATTTTTTCTCTTCTTAGGCCCTCCACCTTCAGTGAGCCAGCCGCCTCTGTAATTTCTTAGAAATTCCAGAGTTGCTCAATTTATTGTACACTTTCGTGTATTTAAAAAAAAACATTGGCTCTCTAATTATGTAACGTCTATCAACTTTTTTGCAAAAAAACTTCATATATTGGACTCCAATTAAAAGCTACTGTACTACGACGACGACAACTACTACTCCTACTCCTCCTTTGACTTGGCTAGGCTTTTTTTAGCTATTATTATATTATTATTATTATTATAATTATTATATATTATGGACTTTAAAAAAAACTGTAACACAACACAACCACAACAAGAGAAACACAATATACAACATTACACAATTATTTACTATTTGCTACTACACAATTATATTACTACTGGCTACTTTTTCTACAGTATTTATTCTGCTGGGTGACGGGATGTGACTCTTATTGTTGTGGTCATTTATACATTATATATATTATAAATATTATATTAAACTATGATGACTTTTCCACAAGTCCACAACATTGCATATTATTATGATGATAGTGTATCGATGTCGTTTGTATGATCATGATGATGAATATTATATAAAACATATAGACTTAAGAAGTAATAATAATACTTGTAATAATGATAATTATTGATTATATTTGATGATAATGTATAAGTGTGTAATGTTGTAATAGTGTATAAACAATAATAATAATAATCATGTTTCAACTTTGACTTTCCGTTTGTATTTCGGTATATATATATAATAATAATTAATATTATAAATATTACATTCTCGATTATTGATACTTGACACAGTGAAGTAATAAAAGATTTTTTGATGTGTTGATATAATAAAGTATGATCACATTGACAAAGAATAAGAAAAATATTTTACTATTGTAGTTTTTTTCATAATTTATTTTGTAAGCATATCTCTTTTTACATAATCATGACAAACGTGAGCATCTTTACTTATATTTTATTCGGCGCCATAGTACGGAACATATTCAAGTGTTGGATCAATATACCCAGTAAGTACTAATGAATTGATCAAACTTCATGATCTATTATATTGAAAACATCTTATTTATAAGTTACAATCAGTCATGGAGAAAATTGAAAATGTTAGCGTTGGACCAATGCCAGAATCTGAGTTTCTTAAGCCGGTTAGAATGACATTCACTCAGGTTAACAAACTTTAACAATATTTTCGTATTTCATATTATATACGAAGTGGTCTGAAACTTTATTCTTTTGGTTTTGCAGAATGGAAAAAAGAGATTCTGGGATTTTGTCAAAATTCATGAAGGTGTCTCAATCATTATATTCAATGTCACCCGAAACGTTCTTATATTTGTTAAGCAATTTAGACCAGGTAATTAGTAAAAGTCTCTTTGTACAAGAATCATGAAGAGTTATGTTGTTTTGTTTGTTTTTTGTAGCTGTGTTTTATTGTGGTCATGCAATCAAACACGGACAAAATGATATCAAAACAGATAATGTTGATTGGAAGAATGCAGAAGTTGACAAGGGATTGACATTAGAATTATGTGCTGGAATTGTTGACAGCACAAGTCTTACGGTAAAAGAAATTGCACAGAAAGAAGTTTTAGAAGAATGTGGATTAGATGTTCCAATTGAAAAATTTGAATTTGTGATTAGCTACAGGTTAGGTTATAATTACTAATATGTATAAATCTGTATTTTTATAAACTTGTCGTCATATATATCAATTTAGATCTGCTATTGGAATAAGTGGTGACAAGCAATCACTTTTTTATGCTGAAGTAACAGATGAAATGAAAGTAAATGCAGGTGGTGGTTTAGCAAGTGAAGGTGAAATGATTGATGTAATTGAACTGACCATTCCTGAAATTAAGTCATATATGCAACAAGAAAGTGTTTTATCTCCAAGTGGTCTTCTATTTGCAGTACAGTGGTTTCTAAATAATAAAGCACCCAAGTACAACTTATAGATAATGCTAATAAATTTGACTTTATTATTTCTGCAATTTATCAATAATTTACAAAACTTCTTCTATATCAGTTGATTTACATTCTTGGCATTGCATATCAGATTTTATTCCTTGACTTTTCAATCCTTGATTCAATGACTCATATAGAAAATCCGTCTACTACAACAATCTCCTTATTTTCAGCTTTTTTCATTGAATCACTTTCCATTTCATAAGAAGATTGCTTATTTTCTTTTAATATTGCTTTTAATTGTTTTCTTATAAATGATAGCTTATTATCAGCAACAAGAGCACATTCGTTATATCTAGCAACAGTTGATTTGATTAAATTTATATCCAACGTTTGAATCCAGTCTTTTAAATTCTCATTTTGTATTAACATCAGAAGTTGAGTAGTATATATTTTAGCAGTGTCAATAGGATTTGAAGATTCTACAAGTGGTATGGGTAGTCTTGTTGTTGTATCGTCTTCATTAGTATACTCGTTCATCTTATAAAGTGTTACCTATAAAATGGTTATAGAATATAAGAATTTAGTAAATTCTTGATCTTACTTTCTTTTATTATTAATCTTACACGTTTCCAAAATTTCTACCGGAGAGATGAAGAGAACATCCCGCGCTTATAGAAGTTAATTATTCACAACAATTATGAAAATGCTAACTTGTTGTATTAATTATGTATATATAGCTTCATGTTTATGTCACATAAATTATGTCATAATACGACCGTCTCACTACTGAGACGAAAAAAGTGTTTTATGAAACTGGCTACACTATTTGTTTTTAAGTACTCACATGGAATTTTTTCGACCAAAAATAATCGCTTAGTATCCCTTACGACAACCAAAAGTGATGGAGCTGGAAATGATGCATACCTGATACTCTGCTCGACGAAGGTTAACTAGTAAATTTTTTATAGTAATCTTTTCAATGCCATTTCATTATAATTAAAGTTTATAAATTAGACTTTACTCTACACAATTCAGAATATTCTCTATGATGTTTAACAATTACTTATAAAGGCATATACCATCACATTGCCTTCGTAGCGCAGATGGCAGCGCGTAAGTCTCATAATCTTAAGGTCCTGGGTTCGATCCCCAGCGAGGGCAATAGTTTTGGAGTTTTTTTGCTTTATATCTCAAGAAAATGTTTCTTTTCTTACTTTTAAAGTAGTAGCAATATCGAGTATTTGATACTTCTTTTCCGGTTTAGTTCTTTTTTTGGTTTAAAGATTGCTGATAGGTTTTAGTATTTTTGACTCGATATTATTTAACGTTTTTTGCAAAGACACAAGAAGTGAATGATGTAGAATGTGATACATCAGCGATATTATACTTGTAGCATATGAATTTTACACCTGTTACTATTGTGTTTAACTTTGAATCATATAAATTGACATAAAAAAACTTGTGTAATAATGGGTTTTAATATATGACTACACTCTATGTGCTATAGCGCAATTACAAATTAGATTAAAATATTTAAGAATTAGAAGAGTTTGTCACTACTCAGCAATGCTTGCCAGAAAAATAAAATTGCTCATGATATAAAAATGTTTTGTTTTAGTGAAATTTTATCAAAAATGTGTCAAAAAGAGTCAAAAAATATGACCCTTGAGGTATTCGAAACCCCAGCCTATCCGATCTGGAGTCGGACGCGCTACCATTGCGCCAAAGGATCCAATGTATCTATATACGTTAAAGTTTGTTCTACTTATTGTTAGGTGCAAAATTTCAAGTGGCATTATTTATTGCATGGTAAAAACTAATCTCATTCCATGCTGTTTAAAACTGTTTTGTAAAGTATAAAAGTACTTATAGCATTAAAGAATTGCATTTTCTCATGCAGTTATTTTTTCGTACAACATGATATTATAATTGCTGATCCACCTTTCTTGTCTGAATAATGTGTAACATGCTGTTTAATTTTGTAAAGTATAAAAGTACTTATAGCATTAAAGAATTGCATTTTCTCATGCAGTTATTTTTTCGTACAACATGATATTATAATTGCTGATCCACCTTTCTTGTCTGAAGAATGTGTATCTAAAACGGCAATTACAATTCAGAAAGTTGTGGCAAAGGAGAATGAAAAAATACTTTTATGCACAGGTATTTAAGCTCTGGTCATGGTCCAATATAAATATATTCACTTTGCTATAATTTATTTTTTTTCTTATTTTTATAGGAAATATTATGTCAGAATTGTGCGAAAAGCTTTGTCCGTTTTGTACCAAAACATAAAAATAATTTAGGAAATAATGTTTGCTTGATTTACAAATTATGATTACTCACTAACTAATATCATCAAGTAAGATTAATAATTTTATTAAAAATGTGACGTGATAACAATTAGCAAAAAACATTGCAGAGGCTAACGATTTTAGTCTAAAAATGCAAATTCATGCGTAAATGATGAAATTAAAAAATTAAAATAGGAAAAAATGTCACGTAATTTTATATTGATTTGTAAACACACGATTATATAATATTATTAATTCACAATAAACAAAAATCTTTTTGCATACAATCAGAACTCTTGATACATCATTTATAGAAACGACTACAAACAACAATATATGGGTAACTGTTCTAAACTCTATATTGAGCTTACTTTACATTATATAATTAAATAGCAACATTCATATATTTATGTTGTGCATTATTTGAAATTGTTACATTCTCAGAATATATAATTGTTTTTTTTTTAAATTCATGCATATACAATATATTATATGATGGAACAAGTCAGAAAAACTAACGTAAAGAATCATAACTAGGAGGTAAATCTGATTTTAATTCAGTTTTCTCTGTAGGAGATGATTCAGTAGTAGGCCCTCCAAGTACTATCGGACTATTATTTGACATAGGCTGAGAAGTCACAGTTGGTCCTCCTTCTGTATGATTGTCATCTACTTCTACATTTGCCATTTCTCTTTCTAAATCCGCCAAGTCAGGTTGCTATATATAAAAAGATTTTTTTATTATTTCAGTTAAAGTGTTTATGAACAAAAGAATTTTATACAAAAACTTACATCTTCATCAACTTTAGGAGCACATCTTCCACAACAACAATTGCAACAACAACATGCGCAACAGCAGCAACAACAGCCCGTTAAACAAAAGCAAAGAACTGATAGTGTCTTACACCTATAATTTACAAAAATGCATTTATACATATTAAACAACTAATAATGTGGTTTCATGTAGCATATAATAAATACTATTATGTTTTACTTACCACCATGATGAAAGTAAAAAGTAGTACTTAACATTCTCTTCACCAAAATTTTCTGCAATATTTAAACCTAAGGATCCATACTGATCATATATTCCTAGAATAAGAAAACATACAATTAAAATGTGAAGAAAAATACATTATAAGATTTCATTATTAGTATTATAAACCTACGTTTTTTCTGTGGATCTGATAAGATTCTGTTGGCTTTGTTAAGCTCTTTAAACTATCAAACAATAGACAACAACAATAAGTTTATTTTTGTCACTACAAGAGTAAAGACAAAAGCAATAGCTATAATACCTTATCAGAAGCAGCAATGTCTCCAGGATTTTTATCAGGATGATACCTTAATGCAAGTCTTCTATAAGACTTTTTTATTTCTTCGGGCGTTGCTCCTTTTTCTAATTCCAATTCTTTATATAGACTAATACCCTCATTCCTACAAGAAAATATAAATTATATAATAATAATAATAATACATCATATCCCTATCATAATAAGGTGGTAGATAATATCAACTTACGAAAACCGACGTCCTCTAATGTTTGACTCCATATCAGAACAAATTGACTGATATCTTGTGTATATGTGACGAGTATTTGATTGTTGTTGATTCTTAGCTCCAAATTTGTTATAGCCACGCTTATTAGTAGTACTTGAAAACTGTATAGAACATTAAACATAAAAACTGTGATTAGGGTATGAGTAAGTGTGAGAACGACATGTTACTTGTAAGTCAATATCATGAGACTCGACTCTCTTCATACATTACTTTATCAGCAAAATTGACTCAATATAAAATGTTTTTATTATTATAGATAGTGTCACATTTTTATACTGAATGATAAAACTATGCAATCAATATGCTCACCCACCATTTTGCTTTTTGTTTACGGCAACTACTTCTATGTAGTCTAACTAAAATACCAACCAATNACTGAATGATAAAACTATGCAATCAATATGCTCACCCACCATTTTGCTTTTTGTTTACGGCAACTACTTCTATGTAGTCTAACTAAAATACCAACCAATATGAGTAATGAGTAAAATACTCGAACTATTTTTTAGAATTTGGGACATAAAATTCTCTAAAATGAACCGTGCAAGCTACCATGAAAACTATTAGATTATCTATCGAGTTATTATAGTGAAGGCCTTCACATATAACCACACAATTATACCTACCGCAACACATTTAATAGCACAGATGCTAGCAATTGTGACGCCAGTAGTTATAGACATGACAAATCAGATCAACCAAATTAACTCATAACTCGGCAGGTCATTAGATTATAAATACTCATTCTTCAAACAATGATGTACCAATAAAATAAGAGATATTCTTAATATGATTATATAACACAAACACATAGATGACATTTAGTTTCCTTTGAATTTTTAAGGATTATTATGTAATAAGTACAAATATAAATATGAATAACGTAGTAAGATGAATGCATCATCAGCAACACAGTAGCTACTTACTAATCCTTAGAGTACTGATAGAGATCAGTGCTACCGCCTTTGAAAATCTATTGTTTCTTCGTCTTCTTCTGAATAAAGGGCTCTCCTCTCTCTCTTACTAGCATTTTGTTTATGAACAATTGTATCAGTAAGCTTTATCTGTAGAATGATGACTTTATGTGACAAAGTCACAGGTGTGGCTCAAAATGATATTTGTTGTACCTTATTGTCTATAAAAAAATCATAATATCTCACTTGAAGAGTTTGAGTCATAAAGAAAAGATTACTACAACTAAATTCTTTTCCAGTAGTGTTTGTATTAGTGAGTGAGGTTTTTTAGTGCTAAGTTAGCACTGCTAACTTTTAGTACATTACATGTAAATTTCTAACTTCTGCAATGCGCAATGCTTTCAAGTAATGAGGACAAATATTCCAGTTCAATATCTAACAACATACATGCACTGTATAATAATAATAAAGCTTTTGTATCTTGACCTACATTTGCCTTTCTCCTGTGACAAATTATATATTTATGTAATGCTACATTATATGTGCTACTCCAACCATATTGCAGGTGAAAATTAACCCATTTGAGTAAAAAATAGATGTGTATAAATAACATATGATAATTTTTGACGAACTTACCAAACTTGGGTCAAATATAACAGCAGTTTAATTGACAAACTATCAAGTTAACGAGGAAGGTGTGAATTAGTGAATCAATTAGGAATGATATTGGATATTTGATAATTTTCAATTATTATTGTTTATTTAAAGATCACATCCTTTTTTTCCACAGCCAAAGGTTGTTCATTGTTGTATTGAAATATTGTCAAAAATGGATAAACACTGAAAAATTGCAAGTCATAGACTTTTTTTAACGCTTTGAAAATTTTAATTTGACTCGAGGACTAGAACAACATCACAAAAATATTAAAATATATTCTGTATAATTCAACAAAATTAGACAGAAGTAAAGAAGAGAATTAAAAAAAAAATATAATAAGTATAATTTCAGAATTTATAACTGCAACTTTTTGCAGTTTTTCTTTCAACTTTCGCTTTACACACAATCAGGAAATTAATAGAATGAATTTCCCGCAGTATTGAAATCAAACTTCAGTATGTAGCGTCTCATATGAACAAAGATTTTTTCATTTTTCATAGCTATGAATTTTTTTATGATTGAAGCATTTCATAAAATATGATGGTAAATGTGTAAAGAAAACATCCCATTTTATTCACCAATTGATAATTAGTAAAAGTTTCACGTTTTAAGTAAGATGCCTCATCTCTAAAAGTATAAGTACAGAAAGAAATAAATCAAAGAAGCAGTAGGTAGTGTTCTCCTGTCATACTCCAACACTTAACTTGTACACTAGTATATTATTGGTTCCTTTAAGAGAGTACTAAACTGATGAATTTTATTTAGTAAGAAGAAGAAACACTTGTTCCTCTTCAAAGTTCAAACATAAAAAATGAATCAACAAAATAACATACGTGCGCAATGCCAAAAACTAAAGAGTGAAAAAAAATATTATAATATGAAGAATATAATATATTATGATTTGTGTTTGTGACCCGAGTTTTAAAAAAAACAGTTGCTTCCTTCAGGGGCTAGAGAGTAGATCTAATTAATTATCCACTCTTTTGAATTCATAAAAGCTCTTATATATACTTTTATAATACGTGGTATATGTACAAAAATGCAGAATAAAAATCAAATCATTCCTTTCTTCCAACATCATTTGGACATTTGTTGTTTATGGCAATCTTTTTTTGTTTATGTGGTGGTCTCTCTTCAAAGTATATATTTTATAGCTCTAATTTTTCATTGTATAATATATGCAAAACTCTTACATGTTAAAAAATTTTCATTGCATATCAAAGATTCGTCAAATTGTAAACTTTATATATGGATGATCATGACAGCTTGTGTCCAATTGTAAACACATTTACATCTTTAGACAACATAAAAACGAGTTATTATATAATATATTATATTATTATATTAATATGAATAAGAAGAAGACCACGTCCTGTGTTATGGACTCTTTCATTTCTGAACAGGTCATCGAGAAAATATTATATTTCGAGTCCTTGCTTTTCTTTCCTCTTCTTTTTTAGTTTTTCTTAGAGGGTGGCTGTGATTTATAAAACAAATAGTCTCTCTCTCATAATAATTTTCCATATTCATGCATGTTATTGTTGTTGCTTTGTTATATTGTTGTAAGTAATAATATTTATATGATTTTTTCTCTCTCTGTAACCGTATCTAAATGGTAGCGTAATAATTTAGTGTGATTCTCAAATAGCACAACAATGCATGGAAAAAAATTTGAGCACCTCTTGTGATATTCTTTTCATTGAATGTTTCACCTTTGCAGGTCTCTCTCATATATTACACTCATTATCATAATATAAAATCCATTTATGACAAGAGAGAGAATAAATATAAGTCAACTTCAAAACTGTTTACTAAAATGTGTGAATGGAATTTATTATATCGTATCTAATAAAATACAGAGCAGTGAAGGTAGGTGTTGAGCAATTACAATTATTACAGATAATATCAACTAATTAACTTTGATATAAATTCTATTTTCTTATGTCTTGTGCTAAATGTTTAAAAAATCTCCTAAGGTCCTTAAAGTATGAGGTTGATGAATGAGCTCAAAGTCTCCTGAAGTGAACCCAACTCTTGTTATTATCGAGTGTAATTGAATAAGTGAAGATTCTCATGAGGGAGTCTTGTTTAAAGAATTTGTCGTAGCCTCTATGAATCTAAAGAAACTCTATCCTAAAATTAGTTCCTACATACGTGTCTCTCAAAACATGAACATCAATTATCTAAAACAACTTTAATTAGACATGCATTGACCACATAATGAATTCACATTAAGAAACATTAATAATAGTTCACTCATGCTGTTGGCATAAAATATTATATAAGAGTGATCAATGAGATACTCACATTTGTATTTAATTATACAAGAGAGAAACAGAGAGAAGAGAAATATCATAGTAAACAAGACAGCTCACACTTGTCTTGTTAGAAAGAAAAAACCTAGGGAGAATATTATATGAAGATTAATTGAGATTTGTGATTTCTCATTGGGTGTGAAGACGTGTGGTCGAAAAACTCCTCCCTAATTTTTATAGCATCTTCCCAACTGATACTTTTTACTTATTTTACATATATATGTACATAATATGATCTCATCTCAAACAGCACGCACGCGGAATGATTCTTATGACTCTTTTCATTTCAACTAACCAACCTCCTCTTCTTTATCTCTCTCTCTCTCTCTCTTGTTTTAAATACCTTTATATACACACATATCATATTGAAAAGAAGCAATGAAGTAAGACCCAAGAAGTATACATATATTTTATGAACTCTCTTTAACTCCTACACTTCCTTTTT
>VCNE01001596.1:0-24838 GCA_009869805.1 Oncopodura yosiiana
TGATAGTGACGGAGAAGTGTGTCCTAGCCAGCAAGGATTATTAAATAATGAGCCACTACCTAATCCTTGGGATTGGGCATCAGGATTTTACAATGATGAAGAGGAAGAAGATGAGGAGGAGGAAGAGGAAGGCGATGTAGAAATAGAAGGTGAAAATGATGAAGACGAAGAATTTGTATTAGGAAGTGAGAACGAAGAAGAAGAAGAAGACTCCGATGAAGATGAAGATGAAGAAGAAGAACAAGAAGAAGAGGCAGATAATGAAACAGAAGAAGCTGATGGTGATTTATAAATTATAAAATATTTAAAAGAATTTGATCTCAGAGTAAAAGTGAGTTATTTCAAGCTTCATTAACTTGGTGCCTAAAAATATGTGATTTCCATATTGAGTATACATTTCAAACAGCAGTAATAATAATATAGAAGAGAATAAACGTAAATCCAACATAAAATCACATACGATATACAATCACAGCACAGCATTTGTATATTTTTTCAAAGAGGTCACAATCCATGATCGTAAAAGTAAGAATATAAACATAGTGATACTATGCTATGAGAGAATCAGGTAGAAAATGGAAAGAGAAAATACATATCTACTATAAGAAGAGAATACAACATTTGCATTTTGGTTGTTTGCATAATACAAGATGCAATTTCGAAAATCTCCAAATACCATTTCATGGCACATTGTTTCGTTTTTCTGCTATTCATAAAATTGAATGGTTCTGACTTGTGTGCGAGAAACTATTATGCAGTATGTATATACATATAAACACGGAGCTTCAACAACTCTTCTCTACTCACTATGCAATGCAATGATTGCTAGTTACATTTTTATGATTCACACAAGAGTTCAAAGTTCAACTAAACTTAAATCATATAGTACATATTGCATTTCTCTTTTTTGAGCATCTTTTACAAAGTGAAAGCATCATATATTTAAGTATAGCAAAAAAAACAATTTTAATGATCTAATAAACCTTTCTTATTTTCAACAGCTCAATCGCATTACGTAACACGACATATATATTGCAGAAACATTCTTTACAAAATTCCTCACATTTCCTTCACACACTCTACACTATCTTACATACTCTGATTCTGATATAAGTCACAACTTTTACTACTTTCTCCCAACAAAATCTTTGCTTTCCACATTTTTTCCTCCAGGATATAAACTGTATTTTATTGGTCTAGGTAGTATTATCATACGTTGTTCCAATTCCATATATTTTCTACAACACACATTCATCTTATAACAGTTGGACTTGCACAGAAAATGACAGAGACCATATTAATCGTAGTAGTCTCTAATATATTTCTCTTTTGCTGATTCCACAGTTGAGATTGCTTACATCTTATATACATGCATCCTTAGTGGAGTGCATTGCATTCTACCTAGTTAGTTAGTTTTCTAGAAAAGAACGTCTGTCGTAAATGTAGTAAGTATCTTCTTTTCTCTATACTATAAAGAAAAAGCAAAAGGCCAGTAGTCTGAGATCACTACAGTTTTTCCTATTATACTCAAAACGCTTGTATAAAATACATACTCTCTTTTCTCTCTATGTCTGTATGTATATCTTGTTACTCTTTTTGCTAGATTTAGAAAGTACTATACTACATAAGTCCAGTAGCCACTATATATTGTATATATATCTCTCTTCTTCTTCTTACATAGCAGAGCAGTTAGTTAGGCCGAGAGAAAACGGAAAATCCGAATCTTTCGGTCTTTTTCTCTCTCTCTCTTCCCTCACGGTCCGACAATTTTCTCGGGGAAGGAATCTTTTGCGCATAAATCGATTTTCACGTTACTCAGTCCCATGTAAAGAGAAAGAGAGAGCGCTTTGAGTTTTTCGACGACCACGACCGCTATTCTACCACCACCACTCTGTAACTACTACTATGCTACTGTGTGTGGACTACTATATACATATATATATATGCTCTATCTTTTATATATGATAAAATTTCTCTTCAAGAGTTTCTACTACTCTACACGATACTCTAGATCTCTACTAGAAAAGAGAAAGAGAGAAATTCCCCAAAGTTTACACGTCCAGACTTGACGGTTTACTCTCTCTCTCTCTTTGTGCCTATCTTACTACTACTGTACTGTGTGTAGCTCTCCCAGAGTATGTTTCAACTTTCCAACACACAGACACATACTAAAAGTTCCATGCACAATGTTCCAACATCCAACGGCAACGTTTCCAATACTTTTTTTGCTTATATAGTCGAAACGTTATAACCCTTTGACAGTCAGTCTTCAAACCTGAACCTGTGAACTGGACTTTGTGCCAAGAAACAACGTGTGAGAAATTTTCCTTTTTTCACTAAAACAGCTAAGCTAAGGAAGAAGACAAGCCAGCAAGAGACTTTTTTCATAAAGGATACATACATAAAAGATCTATAGACTCCTGTGCTACTAATAATATTGTGTTGTTAGCATTGTTTGACTTGGGAAAATGATCAGTGACCACAGCTGTTCTGTTGAGTTAGTGTGTTGCAATTGAGAGAGAAGAGAAGAGATGTGGATATATATATAATATAGTACTACTACTACTATACTTGAGGAGAGAGAAAGAAAGAAGAAACATGTGCGGCCATTTGACATTATGAACTCTGATCACCTTTCTCTATTCTTTCTCTTCATCGGTAAATGTACATGAGTGTTGTGTTGTTTGTTGCAGTGATCTATAAAAGATATATATATATTTACTTCATCCTGTAATCTCTAAACGCACAAAAAATGTGTAATAATAAAGTTCTTCGAGTTCTCTGCAGTATTCGATTTACATGAGTAAAAATAAATAAAAAATTTAGCACTTTGGCGAAAAGAAGAAAATCTCGTGAAAGTAAATGTGACATCGTGATATGAATAATACTTAAGTTATTATAACTAACAGAAAAGAAATTTTTTCTAGAACTTTCTCTTTTTTCACTGTGCAAGTTTTTCTATAAGTACAAAGAAAAAGAAAACATAAATGTTTACAATACAAAAGAGACAAATATAGTGTAAAGAAAGTGATGAAGAAAATTGTCATTTGGCTCAAGTGAAAGGTAGAGAAAGCACGTGAGGATATATATATATATATATATATAAGTTGTTTGAAAGCATATGGGAAAATAAAGTGTGTACCTTGCGTGTCACAAGATATGAACGAAGACCATACAATAAAAGGAAGAACTACATCACATAGCACGTGTGTAAAAGAAAATGAGATGATAAATAGTTGATAATATTGTTTTCTCTACTACTATATACCATATATACACGTTGTAGAGAGAGTCTTCAAAACTTTCTTCTTTGCATTTCTCTTTGTAGTAGTTCTTCTTGGGTGTAACAAAGACGTAGCGTGATGACAGGTTGATCACAGTCACTTTCTGCTTGTCTTTCCTTTTGTCGGCTTGTGGTTTTGTGTCTAGTACATATTATATATATATAGGTAGATAGCTGTAACGAACGGAACGAGAGACACATTTGAATAAAAGGATCCTTATATACTACAAACAACAATTTACAAGTTTACTACACCTTACAACTACTAGATAGATATAGCTGTTCTTTTACTGTTCAAAGACAGGGCATTATGTAGAAGAAGAGAAAATGCAAATTTCCGGGTGTTCTCATCCTTTTTACTACTTTCTACAATTTTCACCATGTGTGCCACTGCAATAACATCATCATCATCATCATTGTCGGCCTTGTGTCTCCTTGCACATTTTTCCATCATCAGTTCTTCTTCATGGTTGCCAACATGAGAACATTTTCAATCTAAAGAAAACTGTGTCAACTCTGATCAAAGTAAAAAAAAACACCTGTATCCTCCTCTACTACTGCTATCTCAATAAATTATAAAGTGTCATCAAAAAAGTCCGAAAGAGAGCAAAGGAAATTAAAAATTGAAAAGTGATACGTTGTTGACATCTGACATATTTTGCTATAGTGTCATTCATATTTCGAAACATTCTTCCTTCAACTAAACAAAAAAGTATTCCATGTTTCAAAGTACTATGAGAAAAGGTGTGAAGTCAAGAAGTGCATATAGCTGACAAGTCAAGTTAGAAAAACAAGATATTTCCTTCTCGGCTTCTCTCTCATCATGAAAAAAGTTTCTCTTTTCTTAAAATGAAACTTGTTCATGCCACAGAACTATAAGAAAAAGCCACGCCAAGGCTGACGAAAAAAAAGTTTTGAAACTAATGTCGTTTTTCACCGTGAGAAAGTGAGAAGAAGAGAGAGCCACCGAACGTAATTATTATCTGACATAATTTGCACTCTCTGACTGCTACTTCTACTACTACTGGTACTCTCTTTTTTGGTGATGGACTGCTGTAGAACTAAACTACTAAAACTAGTTCAACTTTTTACTACAACTACCACTATTCATGCATTTGATGACTTGGAACAAATTACCCGTCACAAGAAGCAATGTTGATGTTGAGGTCAACTAAAATTAGCTTAGGGTATTAGTAAGAAGCATTCCAAGGAGAGAAAAATATTAGACAATGTATTAATAAACTAACTAAAAGAAATAATACAACAACCATCACTTAATTTATATGCTCTTCTGGAATATAGAAATAACAAATAACATTTGTTTATATTTGCATCTCTCCAAAGACATATAATGAACTAATATATATATATATGTAATTCTTTTAATAGTTTTAGTAGTTACCTGTCGCACTTCATGGTCAAGTGTGTGATGTAGAAAATAAATAATGGATGGGACGACACCTGTCCCTATACTGTTCTCAGCAACAACGCCAACATTTCATTACAAGAAGCAGAGTAGCAGTATAAGNAATTCTTTTAATAGTTTTAGTAGTTACCTGTCGCACTTCATGGTCAAGTGTGTGATGTAGAAAATAAATAATGGATGGGACGACACCTGTCCCTATACTGTTCTCAGCAACAACGCCAACATTTCATTACAAGAAGCAGAGTAGCAGTATAAGAACAACGACAACTAATCTTGTCATTGTCATTACAATTTTCATCACAATTCTCATTTTGAATGACACAGAGTCATTTCTTCTCAAAGTAATTACTCCACCAACAACTTGGACTGCAGCAATTTCGTCGTACTTGCAATATACAGAAGATAACAACAACAATTTGGAGAAACAAGAAGATCCCTTTTATGACCATTATTACAACTTTTCACACTTTTCTCCAGTTCTTCTTCTTCTTCCAAGTGGTACAAAACAACAAGTTGTGTTGTTGTGCTCACCGTAAAATTCCAAAGTTGTACTACGTCAAAAACAACAACAAGAAAAATAATAAAGTGGATTCTATTTGCTGTGCGAATACTTCCACTATAACTTTGAGTAGTAGATACTGGAAATTACTAGAGAGAAGCATCTTCAAACGTTTTATATCTTTGATGCTTCAATTTTCCTCATCTAATACTTTTTAGTGTGTACAAAAAAGAAAGAAGAATATTCTACGACCAAGTATTAAAAAAAGTATTGAGTAATTTCGCTTGTTCTTGTTGATAGTCAAGTCAGTCATCAAAAGTGGTGCAAGTACTTTTTTGTGATATTGGTGAACAACAATCTCTTCTACAGAAACAAAAATAAATAAAAAAAAACTCATTGTGTGCTATATAATAATAACAGTATTGTTGTCAAACAAAAAAAATTAGTGATCAGTGATCGCACAAAATTGTAATTATTGTGCAGCATAGAGTATGTCTGGAAAAAAGCGTGTATTTACTCTTGGTGGTCGTAAGTTAGGGTCAGGTCAAGCTACAGTAAAGTACAGTGTTGGTGATAATAGAGATGATGATTTAGAAGATATTGCCATTGTATCTAATGCTGAGCTAGGTGAAGTCACTTATGGCGGTGGACAAATACCAAATTATACTCAAGCCAATGGACCTCGACTCGTTCCAGGTGAAATCATAATTATAATATATTATATCTCTCTTTTATAATTATATAAAAGTTTTGTCATTTCACAAACTATACAATTGGTTTATTTTTATATTGCACTAAACTAGTATAACCCAATAAGTCATCACTAATAAAACAATATTAATACAATTATACTTTTCTGAAATCCTTACATTCCATTCACTTTTTGTCATCGTCCATTTCTTTCTTTCTATACACTCTAATTAATTTCAAATTGACATGAGACACAGAGTGAAAGATATATATAGAAAGACATTCTTTATTCTTTTTACTTGTTATAAGTACGAATGAATATGAGGATAATAAAAAATCTCAAGAGTATCATAAAACTTTTTTTTCCTTTTCACACTTTTCTCTTTCTCTCTTCTTCCAAAACTCTTTTTTGGTGTTGATGGTTTTGCCTGTTAAAGTTGGTTCAAGTACTAAGTCATATAGTAAGCTTTTTTCGGAAGCATTCGTGCGACATATGAAGTTTTTGTTACTTGTGCCATGTCATGTCTCTGTCCTTTCTCTCTATTCTATGCTCATCGTTCTGTTTTCTTCAACCCGTTGAACTCATCTACTCTGACTTAACACGCTGATTCTCTCTTTTCTCTCTACACTTTTTCTATCTTTTCTTAATACCATTTCCTTTCTTCACTTCTTCTTACAACTGTCTTGTCTCTTTCTTGTTCGCTTTCTTTTCTTATACTTCTTAATACCTTCTACATACATCTCTAGCAATTCTGCCTTGTCGTCTTTTCTCTTCAGATAACTTTTAATCACCTCTTCCAAAAATACCCGTCTCATTTCCTTACACTTTTGAACCAAAAAAGAGAGAAAAAAGAAAGACTGTATTATATGTATGTAACTTCTTCTGTAGACAGGAAGATATAAATTTTTTTCTTTTTCCTTACTTTTCTTCTTCTCCTCCTCCTTTTTTCTTTTCTTTTTGACTAAACTAATACTCATTTCACTCATTTGGTATTTTAAGTAAAGAAGATGAAAGTTTATGTTTAAATTAGACTTTTTGTGCGTATTTTTTCTTTGCCTTTATATAATCTATTTTGAGAGCTTAGGCAAGAAAGAGAGAGAGAGAAAAGGAATTTTATTTATTTTACTTTCACTTTGAGCGAAAGCCATAAGACATGCAACATACATTATAAATGAGAAGAGCCAGTAGAATATGACAGTTATAGCTCATAGCATAGATATATAATAATATATAATGTGTTTGTGTATGTACCAAATCAATCCAGTTGAAGTTTTGACCAACTTTCAGTGGGCCACCTTCGGCTCTTTTACACACCATTAATAATTTACTTGATTTCTTCTTAATGCTTTAGCCACCTTCTTATTTCTTCTCAAAACTCCTCCTCTTCTCACAGTAAAATTCAATCAACTGTGAAAACTAAGGGAAATGTACGTGTTATTATTATGTTATGTATATATTCTATATATCTTCTTCCTTCATAAGTCAGCCACCAGTAAAGTAAATCCATGTGTAAGACTTTCTACTACTACTACTCGTATAAGCTATATATGTGTGTCAGAGAGAGCGAAGAAAGACGAGTTCATAAATCTTGAATTTAATTTCGTCTAAAAAGCTTTTTAACATGCTGCAAATGTAGACAAGAGCTGGACTATACATAGTATGAATACAAGTGTATTATTATGAGCTATATCTTACACAATAACACTGAATAAACTACACACTACGTACGTATAAAAAGATATATAGTTGGAATAATGTTTAGAAGTGATCCATAAACTAATATCAAATAAATTAAACAACATTGCCATGCAGTAACAACACCAACAGCCAATGATTGAATGATGAAAATAGTTTTACGATGAGTACTTTCTCCTTGTAAACTTGTTACATTAGCAAGTCGTTATATAAAAAACCTTTACACTTTTTTCTGATTACTTACTACATACTACTTTACTACTTTCATCTAGTTTATACTAGTTTCTTTTCTATATGAGTCTAAAGATTTTGATTTGCTCAGATTCAATAAAAATAATCTAATTCACAAATAATGTGTGTGTATGTTACTGTTTGTATGGATCTGTAATATGTTTATATGTAAACTAGTTATGTGGAGTACTTGTTTCTATATTTGAATTAATTTACTTCCTATTTGATACAAACTTTTACTAAACAACCTCTTTTTCATTTTGCCAATGATCTAATCTGTTTGTTTACAAATGTATTTTTTTTACAATGACGTATAATCTACACTAGTCACTCGTCGAATAATATTAATTCATATTCTAGTGCATGACAGTTATTTAATTTTAAGTCAGTTATTCCCCAAAGACAAGTAAAATAGAAACTTTCATACTAACAAATCCTTTACAATTATGCAAACCAGAATAAATTATATATCCTGATTGAAAATAGTATATTTACTAGTACATACGGTAACATATACACACATAAGAAAAATCTCAAAGCAAACTCAAATCAACTATAGATCCTTTTTCTTATTTGTTGTATGTACTACAGTCTACTAACTATATTAAGGAATGCAAAGAACCCAAAGTTATCAAAGAGTGACAAGAAGAAGAAGGTACCACTACTATTGGATAAAGCTGTAGATTTTTTTAGATGGGACTTTTTGCTTCGTTGATTTCCTCGCTTCTCTTTCTAATGTAGGTACATAATATATAAGCAGGAAGTAGAGCAAAGCAAAGAGAGAATTGGAAGAATAACTATATAAGTAGAAGACTTCTTCTTCTTCTTGTCACTTCTTGGAACCAATATTCTTCTCTTCCACATAAATACAACTTTACTTCAACATCATTCAGTGTAGCATCTTCTCAGAACTTACATATGTTGTCGAGTCCAATTTGCTAAAGTGATTGTTAGACTTATTTGTTATTATTTCCTTTGCAACATCTTGTTTTGTTGACGTTGTTATTAGTTAGGAGGATTATACACTGCAATTATGTATTAATACTACTTTTTCTCTTTCGATTGTTAAAATAAAATCAGAATAGGATTATATATTTTTAAAACGAAATCCATTACTGGAATATAGAGGATATGATTTATAATAGAGTCAATTGAAGAAAAATGTTTGTGAAAAAACCCAAAGACTTTTAGTTTTTTTTCTTCAACTCTTGAAGTGGATTTGTGTAATATTGAATATTTATGTATACAAGTTGAGAAGAAAGGGAAGAAAAGAGAGAAAGTTCAAAAAGCTTAGAGCTACTTACTTACACACAACATTCTCAAGTACAATTTATGTGTATTCTTTACTTATATACAATATACATATATAAAAAGTTGAGAAGAAAGGGAAGAAAAGAGAGAAAGTTCAAAAAGCTTAGAGCTACTTACTTACACACAACATTCTCAAGTACAATTTATGTGTATTCTTTACTTATATACAATATACATACAAAGCTCGATCTTCGATCTGTGGTAGTTTTTTTATCAACATTCTTTCAACTATCGGATCTTGCTTGAGACTCAAGGTATATTATATTGAAAGGTGTATCTCTATGTAATATTATGCAAACACTTTTTTTTCTCTCTCTCTTCTGGTTACTTTACTTTTCTTGATCGATTACGCTTCATGTTTACGAGTTGTGAAAATTCTCTCAACTCTTGTGTACATGTATTTTTTATTTACATCCCACAGGTTATGTAGCGATTCGTTTCTAGATCCGTTCTTTCATTTCTTCTCTATCTACTATTCCATTTCTTTTTAACATGATCTTTTCTTTTCTATTCTATTTTGAGAGAGAGAGAGAAAAAAAATGAATTTTACATGAAGGAATAATATATATCACTCATTCGTTTTTTACTCTTTTGTTGTTTTGTGCGACTCTTTGATACTAAAAATAGATTTCATCAAGAAAATCAATTGTCTACCATACTAAACTGTTTATCAGTAAAGAAAGAGTAAGAGCTTTCCGCAACTGTAAGCATTTCATGTCAATATTAATCAAGTTTGTACTAATGAGCTATTAATTAATGCTTTTTGGCTCCTTGAGGTTTGTTTGAACTCATTTGAGAGTTATTTCCTTTGACTTTTCTTTTACAATTGCTGAGTCATCTTAATAAAATGTTGCCTAAAGGTACTCAAAATTAAAACGTTTTCTCAGCAGATACTCTTCAGAAATCTTTTCGATAGAAAAAAGACACTTTAGGGTATATTATTATAATGCGTAAATATCATAGAAGAAATGCTAAGAGTTTTTTTAGAGTTTTACAATATCTCTCTCTCTACAATTCTATGACTTTGTATTTCAACAAGAGTCAGCAAAAATCTTATATCAAAGACAACTCTTTTTCTTTTTTCTATATATATCTTTCCTATTTCTTCAAGTCTCAAAGACAATTCTAAAACGGCAATTTTTACGATCCATTTGCAGATAGCAGAATTTACATTTCTGTTCAAAGATCTCCATTTGATCCTATACTATTCTTCTTCTTTTTTCGCCCCTAGAAAATTTATGGTTTTAGGTGTACACTAAATTTTACGCAGTGTAAGAAAGATATTCTATAAAGTTCTCTCTCCTTATAGGTTCAAACTATTAGTAAAGATATGGATACTTTTTTTATAAGTCATATACATATAAAATGCTCTATTTTATATATGTAGGTGGATATACATATAGAGCAAAAGAAATGAATTGAGAGTATATAGAAGAGTTTCTTTCATAAAAAGCCAAATCTTCATCATCTTTTTGCAACTCCTCACCTTCTAAAAGTTTACTTCCTTTCCTGTGTTACACAGTCAACGATTGCAATTTACATCAAGTGGGTTCAGTTCAATTGACTTAGTCTGACCTGATCTCTCTTCTCTACACTTTTGTACTTTATGTCGTAGTCTATGAATATCAATTATGTATGCACGTGATTTTCTAAGAGTAGAATAAGAGGAGAAAATTCTTGAACTATTTGAATTGAGCAAAGATCTCTCTCTCTCTCTCTTTACTTATTAGAAATCGGTTGGCTTTTTCTTCATTCTCTCTCATCTCATCTTCTTGAACTCTCTTGTGCTATTTCTCTTGCTTGGAAAAAGACGCAAGGAGATCAATAAAAGCAGACAAGTATTGACTTATGCAAATGACAAAAGACTCACTCACTCACATCTCACTCATACTTTAGAGTAGTATAGAGACTATTCTCTGATGAATAAAATGGTAAAGAGGAGAAAATAGTAAGAGAAATTCATAAGGTACTTTTTTCTCTTCTTTTCAACAGAGTAGTAGTAAAGTAAAAACAAACTTGAGACAACAGTATAATATATAAGTATATTTTGTGCTCTTCTATAACTGCCTACGTACAATAAAATATAATACATGATTTATATAATCTTTTGTCAAGATGAATGCTCATTCTTTCTTTTTTAACATTGTATACACATACACAATGCACAACATCTATTCAAAATTGTAATCTTTTTGTTTCCTTCTCTCTACTTTACATCTGATTTGTATTTCTTAAGAAATGTATACTTACTAACTTATATACATATATATTATCTTTTCACTTTGGTCTCTGCCATTAGACAGCAAACAAAAGAAACTTTTGAGAGTCAAGATAGTGTAAAATAATCTGTTTTAACAAGAAATAGTAATAATTTTGTTGTTGTTGTCATTTTCAGGTATAATCACAAGTGCTGGAAGTGGATCACAACGGCCACCTCCTCCTTCAAGTGTTGGGACATTTAATGAAAGAACATTACAGCATCAAGGAAGTCTTCAAACGTCAATCTCAAACAG
Organism: Oncopodura yosiiana; assembly: GCA_009869805.1. Taxonomy (NCBI): domain Eukaryota; kingdom Metazoa; phylum Arthropoda; class Collembola; order Entomobryomorpha; family Oncopoduridae; genus Oncopodura; species Oncopodura yosiiana. Next base: position 11,650 of record VCNE01001596.1, read on the forward strand.
ATTCTCCAATTTTAGGTAATAATTATAAATAAAAAATATTTCACAATGATATTTTGTTTTTACCATCAAAAACTTTTTTCTTACGTGGGCACTCGACACTACTTATCTAATCCACTGTATAAAACTTTCTCTTTAGACGAGAGTTAGTTGATTGATATAAACGTACATATAGTGATAGAGTTAGAAAAAGTTTTCCCATGTGAGTAGAATATAATACTTTTTCCATGAATGTCCTTCCAATTTTTTTCTTGCCTAAACATCATCATATGTACATAAGACAGTGTACGACCTCAGAAAAGCTTCATTATATAACAAAGCTCTCTCTAAGTCTTATATAGGTAGATACTGTGTCAGCAAAGGTAAGTTTGGTTTTCGTTTAGCAGAAAAGAAAAGTGGATGTTGAGATGAAGAAAAGTTTGCAAATCAAATTGCAAAGCGAAAGAGAGAGAGACTAGACTAGTAGACTAAACTAGACAAATTTATGACTGTTGCTCTGTAATGATGACGCTTCAAAGCTGATGCAAAAAGAAAGTTTTCTCATTGATTCATTGCCTATATATAAACTTGTCATGCCATGTGTGCCCTATGCTCTCTCTCTTCTGTCTCTTATGTTTGTGTGAAAAAGTTTGAAGCATATTGTTCAAGTTTACATTTCTAACTGTATTATTTGTCTTTACTATTTCAGGTGGTGGACTTAATGGAGGGACTGAGACAGGTTCTCTGGTGTGTACTTTGCCACCAACGTCTACAACTACAACTAGTGGAGGAACAACGGCTGCTGGTGCTAGTGGAGGAGGACCAGCTTATATTACTTCTGCTCGTGGCTCACTTGCAAGAGAATCTCTATGCTCCACTCGTTCAAAACAAAGTCTGCTGGACATTGTTGGCAATCGACTTGGAGTCAGTGGTGGCCTTTCTCTCGTAAGAGTTGTTTTTCTCTCTCTCATTATGCACGTAGCCATATATATATATAGTCAACCTTGTATAATAATAGTAGAGCACACAAACTAGTAGAGAAAGAAATAGACACAACATGATGGCAAGAGACGTAGGAGAAATTTAGATTTGAGCATTATCTAAAATTTACGAGCTTTGCGGACAAGAATGCTAAAGAGAAAAGAAGGAGGAGGTCTGAGGGCTGAAGATTCTGCACGAGCTAATTTCACATTGGGACACAATATGTGCTGCGAAATGTACAATGTATATATACATTTTATATTACTATAAAGAGTACCTTCTGGTTTGGTTAATGAGGCAATTGGATAACACTGCGTGCTTTAGCTTTACTTTACAAAAGAGTACGAAAGGCTGAATTGAAACATTTGAATATGCAAAGCACAATTTATGTCAAATAGATTTTACCAGAGTATATATCTCTTTTCTAACTAGCTACATTACATTATAGTATACTGGTAGTTATGTGTAGAAGAATGTGTATTTAGAATTCAGTATCCATTATGATATGTCCCTTAATTCTTTGTATTGTAGTACTATATGTATATGTAGTATCTCGAAGTGAAAGAGTTTAGACTTTAGAGAGACTCAACTCACACTACATGCACATTGACATATCAAGAAGAAATGAAGAGAATAGCAAACAATCAGAGCAGTCTTACTCTACTCCACTCAACTACTTATGTTTAATATACTAGAAATAGTACTCACTGTCTACTAAAACTTTGGAGAAAGAGAGATATGTTATAGTACTACTAAGGGTAGTAATATTAACATTACCATTTTAACATATAGTATATAGACCAATGCACCTCTCTCTTCTTTCTCTATTTCTATATGGTAGTAGTTTTAGGTTTATATTCTCTTTTCTCTCTCTCTGTAGTCTAACGAGTTGAGCCAAATTGCTTTTTCTTCATAGGATTTTCCTTCCGTCTAAAACTTAGTTGATACTCATTTCACGTAGTCGCTTGAATTTCACTCCTTCTTCACTTTGAAATGCTGTGTGTGTATGTGCCATGTATTTTCTATAGAGTACATGTAATATAAAAGAAAAAGTAGAGAATGAAATATTTTTTTGTTAGTTGAAGGAAAAAACATGGAAATTTTGAATGATGAAAGGCGAAGATATCGTTGTTTGAATTTTATATATATATTGAAAGAAATCTAGTTTTTATGCTTGCAAGAGTATCTTTTACATAAAATTGTAAAGCTTGCAAAAATTCTTGCTTTACTTAAATTATATGTAGGAATTTTTAGACTTTTTCAAAGAAAAGCTGAAAACTGAACTAAAACAGCATTTAATTGCTTCACCAGGGTCAAAATATATTTTGAATGTCACTAAACCTTGGATCAAGAAATTTTCACTTTGAAAAAGAGAAAGCTTTTTACTTTCAATATCATCATTTAGTACATTCCACGTGTTTCTGCAAGTAGCAAATTGTATATCTTAAGAACCAAAGGACAAGAATGACGTAAAGAATTGCACATTAAATTTTACGATACTCTAAATTACCGGAAGTACATATGCATGAAAAAACAGTAGAAAAGAGTGGAGGTGGAGAAAGTAGAGAGAAAGAGAAAGTTAGTTTTGAAGAGAGCATCATCCCATTTCATTGTGTATCTTTTGTAGGCAGGCAGAGAAGATAATAGACAGTCTGTGTGTAGTGTTTTTGTGAGTATCTTCAAAAGTACGTGATGAAAAGTGGGTGGAATACTTAATGCAATGTGATGCTCTACTGCTGCGTTATTATTATTCTTTGATACTCCTCTACTTTTCTACTAGTACATATACTTCACTATATACTACAACAACAAAACAGTGTGAGAAAAAAGTTTCATTATTTCACAATGGCATATTATGACTTTAGAGAGAGAGTTCACTTCACACCATGGTTTTATGTATTGTGTTAATTGCTCTTTCTTGACTAAAATGATAGTTAGATGATAGCCAACAAGTAAACAACGAAGAAAGACAACACTAGCAACCACTTTTCTCTCATCATCTTTCTCTACAAAAAAGGATAAGTATCATATTAGAGTACACAATTCACAATAGTACAAGTGTAGTGTATATTGTAGTTAGCCTTATATATACTATATGCGGCTTTAGCTTTTGTATATAGTTTTTTCTTGCTCTAAAGTACCACTACTACTACTACTACTGAAGTATAGCAATAACAACTTATAAGTACCATAGAGTAGAAACGCCTCCTTCAAACAAAACTTTTGCACGGGCTAATTTATAAGAAAATTCTTTCTCACTCCTCTTGCTCTCGTAAAAGTGTTGACACACTAAGTAATTGCCGTCTCCCTAAAAAGTATATTCAACCAATATACTAGTATATATATACCCTCCTACCTACTTACATATAAGTTTAGTAGAAAAGAACTATGACTACTACTACAAGAGGATTATCTTAGGAACGAAAGCAAGCGGAAACCATATTGACTATATTTTTCTCCTAGCAAACTTGGCTGACTAATAAAGTAAGTAAAAAGGTGAAATTAGTCTGTAGGGAAAGTTTTTCTAGTGTTGTTTCTACACTACATACATACTCTCTTTTTTCCTCTTCTGGTCTCAATTCTTTTCGAGCTCTCAATTTGACTACATATGTATATACTAGGTAGTATATATAAGTAGTGAGTGACCTACTATATTTATAGAAGAACCTGTAGAAATTTATTTCCGAAAGAACTTTTCAAATATATATACCATTTATATATTATAGCCAACAGTCATGTCATCTTTTAGACAGAGAAAATTAATCCACTTCACACGCTCAGTGAATATGATAAATACTTGAGATAATGTCAAAATTTCCTACAACCCGCATTTTCCTGTTTTACACGCTGATTCCTTTTATTCAATATCAATAATATTCATCATCACTCTTATTCATTTCTCTTGGATTCGAGAGAACGAGATATATTGCTAAACCTAACCTATCCAATCGATAGTGATATATAGACTTTTTGTCTAAAGTATCTTATACAATGTCTACGTATGTGTTCTATAGCTCTTTACAAAAGCCATTGTGTCTCGTTATAGAAATCCCAGTATCACACTTTTGAGCTCTTTTGAACTCGACTGCATAACATTTAGTAATACACACATATGTATAAGACATTAGCAACACACAAGGAAAGGAAAAGGGTAGTAGTATATAGTAGAAAGCATAAAGTGTAATTAACACTGGGTAGAGAGAGAGGCAAAAGGTAATAAATAATCTCATCTTGCAAGTGAAGCTTATAACTAATAGCAAAGTACGTATGTACATATAAGTATATGTAGTTTATACTAAGATGAGAAAAGTGGTTGAGAAAATGACTTGTCTTGTTGAAGAATTAATGAGAACTTGCATACTATTGCTGACACCCAAAATGAACACAATTCCCAACTGCCTTGTTTCTATGCAGAATGTATTACAAGAACATTGGTTGGAACATTATATACATTATATACGATAGGCAAAAGGAGCAAGTGTACAACAAGAGTGTAGTCAAAAGTATTCATCTTGTGAGTGATACAACTTGTTTGAAATTATATAGCAAGAAAAGTTTAGCATCTACAACAACTTTTACTTTGCTTGAAACAACATAGTAGTTTTCTTATTTAACTACTTACAACTAAAGATACAAATAGAAACAACACAAGTTTTATATATAAATGTTCAGTTTCTATCTTACCTGCTATAGACTATATATGAGATAGATAGGAGCGAATCAGATAGGTCAAAGTTATTTTGCTTTTGCTACTCATAGTGATATGTAACTAGACTACAAGTAATAGTTTAATATCACGGAAAAGCTTATTTTGCCTGTTTGTAACTAAAGAGTAGAGAAAGTTTCAAATGACATATACAATGGTTTGCCTTTTCTTTTGCTAGTTTCTTGAGGCATTATTACCTGAACTAGAACGGAATTGAAAAGGAGGAGATAGAGAGAGAAAGAATATATATATGTAGAGTAGAGAGAGAAAGCTTTACTAGCTTATATAATAGTGTAGGATATACATTCAAAGCAGATGACATCTTGAATGGAAAACTTTGTAGAAAGTGAATGAAAATGACAGAATACTTGTAGTAAAACTTTTCCAAGTTTTCGACGAAGAAATGAGAAGGGATTGAATTCCTTTTTGCCTTCTTGTCTTGTTAGAAGAGAATAGAGTATCTAGAGAATCTTTCTTGTTCTTACACTTATGTATACTATATAATATGTATACATGATGGTCTCTCTCATCGACGATGATATTTACTATATCATAAGAAAGATATTGAAGAGATTTTTAGGTATATAAGAATGAAATGATGTCAACATTCTCTCTTAGAGCTTTCCTCCCACTTTAATGACCAGAGTTGAAAGACGTAGTATATATAGTTTACTGTTACTGTTCCAAAGAAAAGAGTCTTTGATGATGAGATTCATCATGTTGTTCTTCTCAACTTTGCTTCAACAATCTCTCTTCAATTCTCTCCACCCACTTCAATTTGTCGTTCAACGATGATACTACTATAAGAGAGAAAAACATTTATGTGATCTTTTTCAGGTTTAAAACTGTCATTTTTATTACATGCTACAAACTACTTTACTTTCTAACATATAAAAAATATATATATAAGAGAAGAGAAGAGGTAAGCATCTTAAAAGTAGTAAGTAGTAACTCATCTTATTTTCTCTTTCTGCTGTTTCCTCTGCTGTCTTTTGTTGACACGAAGGAAATGAGTTGTTTGAAAATGAAAAGGATTTCTTACATATATCATCAGCTCTAAAAACTTTTACGACCGGCTTTTTGTTTCCTTTCTAACCAATTAGAAGAAAGTAAGTAATATCGTAACGCAGTAGGGTATACAGCAGGTAATATAATAAGACTAACTAACTACTATTGTGTTGACTATTATATAATATAGAAATTGTAATGAATATATATGATTGTCATATTTGTCAAGTGAAGGAAAACAAGCTGGTTATTTAAATAATAGTTTACACGATTTCATTTCAGAGAATAATTTACTATTGACATTTGGTTTCATGTATAGAAGTAAAACCTACCATTTGTTTTGTTGTGGTGAAAGTATAGATAGAGAGACTACAAGGCTGCTGCAGCTTTCTATACATATATACAAAATATTTGAAAATATAATTTGCTCATTAGTCTCGTTTTGATTCAATGGTTTTGTGAACATTTCTTCTTATTTAGAGTTGATGTGGTAGTGGCGGCTGCTGGTGAAAGTTCTAGAGAGAAAGAGAGAATAGCAAACCGCATACAGTACAGTACAAATTTACAGATTCTGTACTCTGGTAATATTAAATGTAGTGACACATTGTGTGTTTGTTCTTATATACGGGCAGTGTCGAAGAAATCTACTACTACTAGTACAGCTCTCATACTTTCACTTGAATTTTAAAATCTTTATATTTAATAATACTACGACATATGTATCTTTTACGTGTCATGAAGAACGTATATATATAATATAGAGATGTTGCACATTTCTTATAATATGTAACAGACATACATAAGTTTCTATATTGTGTCCCACTTGTGAAAAGATTAGTTATAGCTTTTGAAAACTTTAGAGTCTAGCTAGTTTGTAAATAGTATATAGTAGTTTCAATATATATATGTGTAGCATTCATGGTGATTATGTGAACATGGCTTCTGTTTCTTCGACTCTTCGACACTTGCCTCTTTTCTCTCTTCTCTACACTATCTTCGTTATTATATGTCCCTTTAGTCACAAAGATAAAGCAAAAGAGAGAGAAAACCAGATTTCTTCTCTACTGAACTGACTATTTGCTCTTCTACTAGTATTATATATGTAGCTCGTAGGCGTCGTTCGAAAAGAGACCACATGAGTGTAATATGAGCTGGAAAAGATCTCGAGACACAAGCAGCAGCAGCAGCCAACATATATATTTTCAGAGAACAATGCACTAGGGACTAGTGTAGAGAGATACGTTGCGTTCTACTATAGTAGTGAAATAAGAAGAGATACTTCAACCAACTTAAGCCAACTCAACCATTTCAAACAAGCATATAAGTATTCAAGAGAAAAAAGTTGACTTGACAAACTCTCTCTCTCTCTCTTCGCTTTAAGACTTTAAGTTTAGTGTAAGATATTCATGTAAAATACATAGTTTCCGGCATAAGCTGAGATTAGATAGAGGATGTATTTTGTATAGTAGTAAGAAGCTAAGGAAAATGTAATAGCTATACAATGTTTATGATGAGCGGATGTAATTTGAGCAAAAGGGAAAATCATCAAGAGAAGAAAAAGAACAGGAGACAATTAATTAGTTGGTGTAGGTGGAAATGAAAATTTGAAGAGAGAAAAAAATGAGTTTTAAAAATGAATTAGTTTGTATAGTAGTGTGTAGAAAAGGCCTTGTGACCTATAGTTTACTTTCTAGCGTCGTTTTCTTATATACTTATTTCGTTGCCAGAAAAGTTGAGAGAAAGCATAATATACAGTATAGTAGAATGCACAATATATGCAACTCTCCTCCTGTGGTCTCATTTCCACAATAGGCGCGTTTTAATGAAGAGAAAGTCCTGGTGAAAGTGAACTTAAGGAGAAAAGTTTTACTCTGAGAAAATCTTGAATTCAGATCATGAGTTGGCTGATTGGCTACATCATTGAGTTTCAACTACTATATATATAGTATATGTATCCTGTACTTTACTGCTCAAACTGCTGCTGCTCTTTTTTTTACTTTCTCTCACTATAGTTTTCTAAATTAACATTGAGTAAAGAGAGAAGCGTCATCGTATTATAGTCTAATGTAAACTCTCTTCTTCAAGTTTCTTATTTTCTGTACTTTCAAGTCAGGTCAGAATCTCTATGTACTAAATGTACTAAAAAAGGTGCAACATTCTTTGCTTGCCCATCTCAACTTGAATGAGGAGAGTGAAAAACTTCAAAACTCGACGCTTTTAGTCAGTAACAAACTTATATATACAGTCTATAAGCTTTTGACTCGGTTTGCTTTAGCTAAAGGAAAGACGACAACGAGTGAGTGAGCAGTAAGAGTATTAGAATCGATAGACCAAAAAGCCAGAGTGAAAGTACATTTTAGCTCTCTAAAGAAAGAGAGAGAGAAAGTAGTCAAATAGAGACGTCAGCTTAGAATGAAATTGGAATATGCATGTGTCTGATGTAGCTTTTCGACTACAATCTCTCTCTTTGCTACAATGCATAGTTATGTATGTATACTACTATAGTATACATTGAGTGGTTTTGGCTCTCTTCTGCAGAGTCAAACTGTAGATTGCAGAACTACCCGTGGTTTTTCGGTATGGCTCTACTGAGATATGGAATGTCTACTTTAGTGAATATAAGTCTAAAGTGTATTTATACACCACCATACTATGTACACCACACCAAATTCTGCCATATAGTTAATTAGCATGCCTAAGACTGTTTGCAAGAGAATAGAGAGAGAGAGAGAGTTAATGCAATGCAAATTACTCACAATGCTCTTATATATCTCTATCTCTGCAGCACCTTTTAGATGTTATAGAGTTTTACATAGTCATCTCTTTCTCAGAGTTGAAAGAGAGAGAGAGAGAAGTAAATGCCTTTGTTGCGAAAAGGATTTTGGATTGAGAAATTCCTACAGCTTTGACGTTTAAGCTTGTGTACACTATAGGATAGTATAGTATGTAACTATTCTATACAGTTAAGCTTTTTTTGCTACAAGGCTATATACTTATAGTCTACTACTACACTGCTACAACTTATATTATGTAATAGTAATGTACACTCTAGCATTTGCCTATGACATGCTCTATTTAGCCCGAGATTTTGCAAACTAATCTTGCAAAGAGAGAAAGTACCTTATATCTTTCTCCTCCTGTAGTCTCCTTGATTAAATGTAGTATTAATCCAAGTCAAATTTGCTCTGTACATCTATCTATATAGAAGTATAAAAGTACAGAGCAACTATGTTGTGTAATTATGAGACTTTAGACTTGCAAGACATATATGTATATATCCAATTTTATATATAAGTGGACACACATATATAAAGTGTACTGGAGTTAGAATAACAGTGAGAGAAAACAAAGCAACAAGTGTATAAATAGAGCAATATACAATCCACGACTCTGCTGACGAAAGGTTGAATGGATTTGCAATTTAGATAGACAGCAAGTAAAATTGATTGTTAAGAGTTGTTCTATTCTACTGCAGTAGAGTTAATTGATTAGTTCTAGCATGCAATGCAATGGTTTAGATAGAGAAAATTAAAACTTTTGATTTGACTCTCTATATTTGTTCGTTCTCCACTTTTTGTTTGCTGACTTGATGATGATTGACCATACGCAATATTATGTGTTGTCCTCTCATTAGTTAGAAAAAACAAACCTTCTTGCTGACAACATTACAGCACACTAAACTTCTGCTAATTATTTTTGGTTGGAAGCTACAACAAGGTTTATATTATAGTAGTTTTAAAGGTAATTACTCTAACAAAAGCTTTTTTTGTGCCTCGGTTGATCCTCTATGGCTTCCTTTTACTGTAGCCGTATATCATATAGTTCTTTCTAAGCTATTATAAAGCCAAAAGCAGTAGTGAAGAAAGAAGAGAGAAAAAAATAGAGTACAACAGAGAAGCAAGAATACATCAAAACTCGTAACTTTTTTTCTTGTTCTTTTTTCATTCGTCGTCGTTCTCATATGGCTTTACATTTGGTTTTTAGTAGTAGCCGCAGGAAGTGAAGTAGGAAGATTTTCTTTTTATAAGCCGAAGAAGACACACACACACACATTGTATCATTTCTTGTTCCATGTTCTTACTCTGCCAGCCAGGTCAAATCATAGACGTAAAGACAGAACAACTGGATGCTATTGTAACATTTCATATATATTGCCTAGAGTCTTGAGTTGAGCTATATAACTACTCTGACTACTTTTTTTCGAGAACAAATCGATAGAGCGATGGATGACTTGACTTGAGAGAGAGAGAGAGTCTGGTTACAAGACTTTTTGACTGTGTACTTGTAGTAGTACTTGCTTGGTGCTCTTGTTGTACTTCTTTTTATATCGAAAGTCAGTCTCTCCCAGTCCAAACTGTATCATCATCGTCATGATGGAATGCTGCGCTTTTGCTATATATATACTCTAGTTTCATTTTTTACTGTTGTTGCAATGTTGCGTAGTTGTTGCAAAATTGACGAGCGTTACTTTCTCTCTCTATACAATATTCTGTATAGATATTTGTAACTCTAACACTAGTATACTATAAAAAGAGAAAGTTTTCTCTACTCCACTACTAGTACTACTATTACTTTGTACTTCCGTGTGATTCTTTTCTGTACTATGATATTGTTTGCTAGTTTTTCTTGTTCTTTTTGGTTTGCAGAGTTGTAGTTACTCTGTTGGACTGATCTTTTGTGACGTGATATGATTTGATCTTTGAGAGCTTGATGGCTACAAACAAAACTGGGGAAATGTTATAAAGAAAGAGATAAAGTTTTGACATGTGGTTTCGGTTTATAGCTTTCCATTTGATTTGATACATTTCTTCGATATGTCAAATGGTTTAAGAGCACCAGAGGAGAAATGACACTAGAAAAAGGAAAAAAAAAGTGTTTTCATCTTTTGACAGCTTATAACTAACTTTAGCACTCTAGAACTCAAAGGACTCTCAAGTAAATGTAGTGATTAGAGATTAATCATTTTGATGATGTCATGAAATAGTGACAAAATTGTGTTGATTTGCTCTTCAAATGGGGTGAAAAAAGAGTTAATTAAAAGACACAATGCTGTGGCTCAAAAAAGGTAGAGAGAGAGATAGAGAAAAAGTTTATTAGATTTTCTATTATAAGAATTATTAGGTTACATTGTATAATAGAGAGAAAGAGAGTAGATGACTCAATTACATATTAATTTTGAGTGGTTTATGATATGCTGTATAGTTTATGACTTGCATTATGTAATGCACTTTTCACTCTCGCATAATTTAACTTGATTAGTAGGTATAGTCGAATATAGGCTTCATTTAATTTACCAACAATATACTGTTTCATATAGTAGTAGTACTTATATTATTTTGACTATTTGATATATTACAGGGTGTGGGTATTGGTGGTCGAAAGCGTTTTAGTCGAGAGTCCTTTTCTGCCTCCGCTCAGGCTAAATCAAGGAAATCCCAATCAACGCAACAACCTTTTACCTCCACAATATACAACGGGAGCTTGTTCAGAATTAGATGTTTCTTCAAAAAGATCGCGTGACAAGAGAAAAGAGATTCGATCAAAGTTAAAATTAGATAAATGGGAGTCTTCAACTTCTAGCTCAGAAAAAACTGGTTGTCGGTGGACCTTTGTTTTTGATCCGGCTGGACGACTCTGGTAATAAATATTTCTAATAAATCATAAAAATAAAAAGCTATAATAGTTAATTGATTCTTGTTTTTTTTCATTTCAGCTACTACTGGTCTATGGTTGTGTCCCTTGCCTTCCTATATAATTTTTGGGTACTCATCTACAGATTCGCATTTCAGGTAAGAATATATGTATAAACTTTCTCTATTGAAACTAAACTTTTGAGACAAGGGTAAAAAACCACAAGTAAAAGCGACAGACGAGTAGACAGTCAGACACACACAACTTTATATTATTTATATGTATTCCTTCTCGATAGATACAAATGTAATGCAGTTTTGGAAGTGATATTGTGGTTGTTATCCAATGAAGCTAAGTGTCAAGTTGTGTTTGCACTTTGAAAGTTTAAGCTATAACAATAACAGAAAAGTAAATATCAGTTTCATTTTATCGTTTTCCTACCACTCACCTCCTATCTTCTACCAAAAACTTATTATTTAGAGAGATAGAAAATTAATCAAATTCACACAAAACTCTGTTAATTTGTTTGTTTTCTCAAGTTGAAACTGATTGCAAATTGCAAACTATAACATATAAAGTATATCATTATATAGAATATTTATTTTAACTTGTATTGTTATGATCATAGTATAAATGACTGAAAATTGACATCTTTCTCTCTCTTCTTTATAATAGTTGTGTTGTTATCTTTTGTGTTCTACTTTGCAATTTTCAAGTGGAGAATCAACATGAATTCAACAGTTCTTCTCAAGTGCATATTATAAGAAGAGATTTAGAGAGAGCAGCTTTTACTTTTGTTTATACATTTCCAGTTTTCTCTCTGTGTACATAGTGTTTGCTATTATACTACAGTAAAAACAAGTCGTCAAAGAGAAAGAGAGAAAGAGTACTAAACATCATATTGAGTGAGAGTTGAAATCAGTTCAAGGAGTCATAATAGGTTTTCCTGTGATTGCAAAGTAGGACAATAGCAAGTCATTTGGCAAATGAGATATTATGATGTGCCATGTAAGTAGTTTAGATATATATTTGTTAGGACTGTGAAATGAGGTTCATTGTGAGTTCTCTTCAAGTTTTAGATGAGTGTTGAGACTTTGTGTGTATATATACAATCTGAGCAAATATATTCATAATGTAAGCAAAAGGACTCACTTGACGAGACTCACTATATAACTTTCTCTATAGAGAAGAGTTGAGTTAGGTTAGTATAGAATAGTAGCAGGTGTGTTTAGGCAAAAGTACCTAAGTATATATATATATTCATCTTCACCATATATATACTATTATAATAAAAGCAACTAATGCAACAGATGGATTGTAACTTTTAGTTGATGATGTTGACTGACGATGATGGTTTTGTGTTCAATATATAATGAGATTATGTGATGTTTAGTAGAATCTAAAAGTAAATATTTTAATTTTTTTGTCTATTTAGGAAATAACACGTCAAAATCGGCTCGTTTGGTTCATACTGGATTACATAGCAGACTTTTTGTACCTGTTGGATATTGGAATCCATTTCCGTACTGGATATTTAGAAGATGGAGTGCTTCAGGTATATGATAAGTAGAAAGTAGGTATAGAGTAGTATATATACTGATTGGTTTTCTTTTCCAATATAAATATATAGACGGATTCGACCAAGCTCAGGCATCATTATATGAACTCGACCACATTCTATATAGGTAAGTTGTATGTGTACATTTATATTAGCACATAAATTGAATTGATTGAAAGTTAGTCGAGTTGAAAATGAATTGTCATTTATTTTTTCTTTTTGTAGACTGCCTCTGTCTCTTACCGTTAGGTATGTGTATTTTTAGCTTTTAAAAAAGAAACTTGATGGTATTATTTTAGTTAATGTTTACTTACAATTTTCTTTAGATT